>OZ023152.1:3621503-3634957 GCA_963675895.2 Styela plicata
TTAAAATAATATCTATGTCGTAGTGATAATAGTGAAATACTTTTCAAGCTACTACATATCTATACGTTTATGCGACTATGATGAAGCGGCGTGCAGAATTTCTTGGGGAATATTGTACATCAAAATGCCAACATAACGTGGAGTTAGGATTTACCACTTTCTAGTTGATGTTTTCTGGACCCCTTATAATCCTAAATTTTGTTCTTTCCACCCAGAACTAAATCATCAGCGTTAAGTAAAAATCCTACACAACTTAACTCTAGAAATGTTGGCTACACTGTGTAGTGGTTCATTTGTTCGTATCAGGTTGCGAGTTATCCACGCGCTTTTTTTATGCTTATCCTCTCTTAGCTTTTCATATCTCCCTACTATCATACAGAGAGATGATGATTGTTTTATTTTTTGACGATCCTCTGGTCAATGAATTGTTGATGCCCTGACTCTCAAAACAAGGTACACCTACATGATTTTTATGTTTCGGCTGCATGGATCTTATCAATTACGATCCTAGAACAGAAATGTTTTTCAGATGCAACACTGCAAGGTTTTGAAAGATCATCACAAGCTCTTTTGGGACAATAATTACGCGGGTTCTTCATTTACTCTGAGGGATACTGTTTTATATATTTGATTCTAACCTTTTTAACTGCTTTTATTATTGTTGTATTCGGTTTAAGGTTTATGTGTTTCTCTACTGTAAAATTATATTTTGCATGAGTAAGGATGTACAAATCAAAATGATTGTACCTTGTCATGCCTATGATAAATGCGTTGGCTGTCACTCGAATCTTATCTTAAAAATACTAATGCATCTTCATAATTGAGTAGTAATTGAAATGTAGTAATTGCTTGGTTTAATCTTGAGTACGTATAAAATCTCAGCTGAGTCAATCTCAGAATTCAATACTTCAAAAGCAAACTACGTTATCTAACAGAGAAACTATTTACTCATAAAAAGAAAGATTTTTTTGTGATATGTCACACAACCATGTTCAATAGTGAAAATTGTACAACCTTCAAATGTCTCATTAATTGACATCTTAAGTACTATCTATTTCTTATAACTACTAATGGATATCTGCCAAAACTGAATCACAGTAAAATGGAATATGAATCAGAAGTATTTGATTTTTCGCAAGAATAAGTAAAATAATTAGATTCTTTTCACTTGGTAAGATACATAGCGTTCTGAATTGATAGTGGTTTACGACTGGGTAATACAACTATGGAATCTGGGAAATTTACTCTTGTTTTTCATCGCTGGAAGTTTGAGTTACTTGGTCGCATGTGGCTAGAGAAACTGCTTAAGTTATCAGAATATATTTTTCGAGAAAAAAAAACAAAGGTTTCAAAACAAATCTCTTCTGATCTATGATTCTTCATCAGATAATGAAAAAAAATTATTTACCAAGCGTTTTTAGATATTATATCCATCCTCTATATTCCAAGTCCAGCACTTCATCAGTGACCATAAGATTAGCAAAAATGAGGTTGAAATGTGTTGTCTTGTCAAGGGTCAAGAACACTTGACCCTCGCAAACCCTGGACATATAACGACGCACATTTAAAAAAGACTCTCTTTAGAGAATCTTGTTTGAAATGCGTGGCATCCTTATATTCATACATTGATTGGACCTTTGAAAGTTCTAAAACTTACATCGCTCTTATCAATGACGATGAATCAAAGTTGAAAATTTGCGTAACCTGATCAAATAATGGTAAAAAAGCAAGCAATAATAATGGTGTAAATGATCTGGATAGTATTGGTGGTACAGAAAAATTTACTGAATGCCTTTTAAAATCTTTTTGTGCTGTTATGATTTCTGCTTCATTGTCTATTTATGATTTGTCATAGTTATTTCTTTTCATTTATCTTCTTAATCGTCTTTATTATCGTTCTCTATCCATAAAGGCATTACATCACAAGTAAAGACAGATATTTCTTTCTAGAGAATTCAAACACCACCACAACTTATTGACGTATTTGACAATTTACGATCTGAAACGTTTTTTTCATCGGTAATTTCGACACAACTTGATTCATTTTGGCTTATGCAAAATCAAGCTTTCTTCCTGTGCTCATTTGAGAATAAAGCAAGCATAATGTCTACAATTTTGGTAGTCGCCCTCCAAAACACATTCTAAATAAGTTCTAAAATATGGAGAGTTCTATTTGAATAAAATATTGCAGGTTTGGGTTTTGGAATTGTTGAGTAATAACAAAATTATTTTTTTTTTTTTGTTTTTTAAACCCCTTTTTTTTCGGTTCTTTTTTTCTTGTTAAATTTTGGCAGCTAAAATAAAAACATGATTATGGGGACAATGATTTTTACTTTTATAAATATTTGTTCAATAACCTTCATTGAACTTTGACTCGGACACAAAATTGCCCAAATTAAATTCATATATTTAAATTTTACATTTGTCACCCGAAATATATTAATCATTCCCTGCTGCATTTACAACGGCAGAATCTAGGAATAAGTACCGGTCTTTAGCCACTGACGTACCATGCCCCACGATACGGAGGGGCAGACCTTTCAAGCCAGGATGGCAAATGTGACGCTCCCACTCGATCCCTTTTTGTCTAAAATTTTTATGGCCCGCAAATCTTGGTTTCTCAAGATGTTCAACGGGCATCCCTTGTTTAAAGACGCATTGGGCAACATTAGGGTGTCCATTACTTTTTCAATTATCTGCAGTTATGTCATTTTCCACCATGGTTAAATCACATCACAGTCCATCACACCAAGTGAAGATATAAAGGCCCAATACATGTAAACAAGCAAAATATGCAGATAGTGCGTTAAATGTGACCGGCAAAAATCTAGTAAATACAAAGGATTTCAAGCTCAGCCGGTCTCCACTTTACATTAATAGTAAACTGAAACGTTTAGGACAATTCATAAAAACATTCAACAACAATTAGGTTGTTGAAATACACCCGTATAATGCATTAGGTCCTGTCCATCGTTTAATACACAAAATTGTATATTCTAAAATTATGTTTGATCCGATCTGACCGACTTTCGGGCAATATGCCATACATAGTATGAGTGCGAGTACGTACGAAAAGGGCTGTTGATCAACGAGTCTGAAAAAAAGACTCGCTTGGTGACGTGTGATTACAGTGTGCCCGCTTGTCATGCGTCGACCTATCGGGCTGATTCACACATACGTGGCATCAGTCTACACTGATCAAGGACATTTTAGATTCATTGTCAGTTGAGTCTGCATGCAGTTTTTGTGATAGGTCGCACAGTCTGGGCTCGCTGTACAAATTCCCTTTCGTCTGCTTGTTCTGGTGATTTCTGAAAATAAAACTGATATAAAGTTGAACAGCTTTTATGAAAAAACACAGATTGTATTCAGAAAAAGAAAATTATATATCAATCGTTCGTTAAAAACTGTAACTCTAATATCCGTGTTGGTTGTTGTTTCATCGCACCAAATGTTGATTACTTCTGTTTTTTTTCATACACTCAATAATTGAACAAGGATCGCGTTAAGGCATGCTGATGGAAATCTTGGGCAAAATCTGATAACCACTAGGAGAAATCTGGCATGACAAATGTATCCAGGTTAAATAAGTTCGGAGCATCATGCTGTGCCATAACGCAGAATGTATCACGCAAATTATGAAAAAAGTTTTCTTACTCCAAGCAAGTTCTGAAAACTGGCTATAACAGCTCCATAAACAAAGTTTTAATCCTTTTTACACACACAGCAATTTATAAACTTTAATTCGGAAACCTTTAAGGACCAAATCGGCCGCAGAGTATCGCAAGTGAGAGTCGATAAATCAATTAACAGATTAGCACTGCCGTGAGAACTCTCTAAAGAAAATTGAAAGAAATTATTACGTTTAGATTGTCCGGTTAAGTTGCACACGTCGTACGTGTACCGAACGATTATGTTGTTGATCACGTCACGGACGATATAGCGAGATTTTTAGAATTATCCTTGTCTTAAGGACTAATTGGTATGGTCACAGAGAAATGTGTAAAAAGCTATGTTGCATTTTTTTATCTAATTAATCAGATTGTAGCGTTGAAAATTATTCTTTTTGGCTGAAGTATAATAAAGAATATCTAAATTCTGGTCTCCTCATCTCTAGTCCTCCATCTTGAACCATTCGTGGGTAATTAAGATGCGTAACCCTATAGCCACATCTTTTTATGATACACCCACATTTTCTTTCCTGGATTCAAACCTGACCAAGGCCCATGCTGCAGAAAAAGAAAAGATGTTTGAGTCATTTTGACTCTGTTGCTTATCACACCGGAATTGTGATTGGTGGGTATTCTGTCCCGGCATGGATATTAATAGCCTAAAGTCAAACCCTCGCCTCGGACTCGAACCCTGAGAACTACTCGTAACTGCGATAGCCAATATCTTGACTCTAGGTTCTTGTCAATCCGCGCCCAGTCAGCTTTATCTTTTTGATCCTCAACCACGCTGAGGTTTTATCGAAATAATGTGTATCTAACTACTACGCAGAATCAAATCAGTTTTCACCTGTAGTAACTGTCTACAATCATCGCCTCTTGGTGGTTCATCATTTCATCGCGAGAGGAGAGATTGAAAGCGATACGGAAGTTTTTATTTTGTGCAAGGGTGAGGCTAACGATGAACCGGAATCCACTTATAACAAAGCAATGTTTGTGGTAGCATTTTTTTGACAAGGATAGTTATGTTTTAGGTCCCTTTGCAGACAAGAATATGCATGCAAATCGAGAAGATAGTGCACATCTTCGAACAGATATATTGGTTGACTGTTTATTTATTACGTCAATACCTCATTGATTGTATTTAAGGGCAATTAATAGTGCACGGGAATAGTATAAAACCCCGTTTTTGTCACAAGTTGTCATCTCTGAGCTTGCTTTAGTATTAAAGAAGATCATTCAAAATTTGTCAATCCATTTTGCTTGCACCATTTTACTGACAATTTTTATAATATATGTTTGTGTGATACAAAGTGAAGAGTAGTTTTTTCTTTTTAAAGTCATATAAGAACATGCAAAATTTCATTTCAGCACATAGAAAACTATAATTCATTCATCAAATAATAACAAATTTGTAATGTACCCTGACTCACTCAACTAAACAGCAACGTTATAATTATTCAAATGAAAGGCATAAGCTTCGCAATAATAGGCAGGTTTTTGCTATCGTTACTGTTGAAATATTTGTTGACCTCGTACGTGGCGCCACTCTCTCCTAGAGGACGCAATGTTAGTTAGGGTGTCTTAGTTTAAATTTTTTTAGATTATTGCTTTATTGGGACATAAGATTTGAAGCATTTTAATTAGTCGCAGGAATTTGACTCAGCCGCCTTATCCGCAGGAAAATATTCATAATTTGTTTCACTCTCCTCTAGTACTTAAAATTAGTGTAGTGTAGGATCGTATTTTTGAAGCTAGTAGATATGATTGATTGTAGAATGGGGTCTCCACTTTGGGTGGCGCTTAAATAACATGACGTGTAAGCCAACGATTTGTGATTAGAAGTGTGAGTTGGCGCAAATATTGCACCCAAGTATCTGGCCTCATGGCATGAGTGCCCCAAAACAAAGAAAATTTGGCTGCAGTCTGTATGAGACTGCCATACACGTTCGTTGTATTCTCTTCCCAATTTGCTTTATTGTCTTTAGCAATGTGTAAATGTTGCGCTATGCCATTTCTTAACTGCTTTAAAATTACAATACACCCCCGTCGATGAACAGTTTGGATAGCTTTACAGTCTGTCCTAAAGTAGTTTTTTGCGGTAGTTGTCGCAAGTGGCGATTATTTATGAAAACTGAATAAAAATTGATAAAAAACTCCCAAAACTCTTTTGGGGCTCCAAATTTCAAAAAATTATACAAAATTAGTTAGTGGGTGAATAATAAATACTGCGGCGCATAGAGCGCGGGCGGGAATATTATCTGGCCAGCGTGGTCCTTCCCTCGCATCCTATAGCGTACTTCATCGTCAGATTCTTTTTTGTAAGGTCTTATAATGGATATGTGAGCCGGCAGTAAGTACACATTTCAACGCGACTATGATCCTGATGGGTGCGCAGGCTATGTAAAGTTCGGTATTTTTTTTACAAGCAAATCCGCATTATCTTTCACAGTTGAGGAATGAATTTTCCTCCGCGACCTTAGCTTTTCAAAACAAAATTTTAACACAATCTAGTCAAATTTGTGTTACAGCATGATATCTTTATTGTAGCCTGATTCCAAACTAACATAAACTACGATTGTGGGTTGAATATGATCTCGAAGTATGTCGTTGACATTATTTCGAATTATCGATCGCTCATAGGAATGAACGATCAATCTATATCATAGGTGTTATCTGATGACACAGTGGATCAGATTATTGTTTTTTTGATGAGTGTATTTGCTGTTGTTTGTTTTTGTTTTTCATCAAAAATTAGCTCAGAGCAGATATGCAAGAGACGTATCAATTTGAAAAAGGCTCTTTTTGAAACAACGTATCGTGCAATAAGCTACACTGACACTGTAGGAATGAGAACTCAAGAATTCACATTCCCAGGGGCGGATGTTTATTGACGCAAGTCTTTGAAACAAGACATTCCCCCGGAAAAAAAAAACTTTACGCAATAAGCAGTTTTTGACACTGTGAAATTTCAGCAGTGAACAGTCGTGAACCGGGTAGTCAACCGAGTTGAAACGGGCTGAAGCTTTTTACCATGGAGAACCTAGATCAATTGAAGCTCTCCCGTGCAAAGCCCCTTATGCTTTGAAGATAGTAATAAAAAGCGGATATCAATCTGGATGGTTCCGTGCCGATGAGGAATTCCCACGCCTGGAATAATGTGGCACGAACAACGGAGGCATTCGGCATAGAATGTGGGCGCGGCATTGCAGCAATATTACTTTCATGCGGTTCCCCCAAAACAGAAAGTTGATTTTGTCAATCATGCTGCCACAGATGAACCACGTCCTTATCGACGCGACGAATCCATCCTATCAGTAGGCGCCTACTTGACAAAAGATGTTTAGACTATATTTTACAGATTGGGGGTTAAACAATGCGTATGCTTTTTTCTTTCAAAATTGCCCAACCGTTGTAGGAAATTAAACAATATTGGCTTGCAAGATAAGCACTAACGGTTTGCAATTGAAATGGTTGTGTTCTAAAGCGACGATTTAGCTGAGAGTCTGAAGACTGCGTGCTACTACTAACGTTCGCGTATTTTTCTCATTTCGCATTTATTTTACCCCTGTGTAGTGGTAGCCTAATAGTGCTCCCTTGCGCATGAATTTCTTAAACGCTTTTAAAATACAATTGAGAGAACTGTTTTTGGGAAGGCTTCACAGTTGCCCTGCAGTTATTTCTGCGTATCGCTAGTGGCGAGATTATAAGAAAAACAAAAAAATATTGAAATAAGGACTCAACCCTCTTTCTGGGTAAAATTGTCAAAAAATTTATACACAAATTTGTGGGTAAATAAAAATAATTGCGCGCTAGAGGCGTGCGGAAATTTTAGGAAAATGGAATACAAAACATTTCTATTAAAGGCGACTCGAAATCACGTCACGAAAAAACATAAGATTAAGTCAAAAAAAGTAAGTGCAGCGCTTTCAGTGCGCGCTGGATTTTTTTGCCTGCCAAGGTGTGCCCTCCCACCCTCGATCATAGCATGTAATCCTATTAAAGTTTTATGATGGGTGGAGCTGGCAGAAGGTAACAATTTCACTACTGCCGCTTAGGTAAGGCGCTCCCTATGGTGTAAAGGCCGCATTGAGAAGGTTATTCTATTACAAACAAGGCATTACGTCTTCCACAGTTGAGAAAGACTAAGTCGATGTACCATGTTTTAAACATTTCCGGGCATTTAGCTTTACAAAACATATTTTTCCAGTATGTCATCAATTGGTTAAGCATGGGTCACTGATGTACTCGATCGCGCCTCATGTCCAAAACAAAAATAGATTTGGTTGAATATGATCAAGTAATTTATAATTGACATTAGCCAATATGATACCGTAAAAAGAGTGGCAATAATCTGTGCACGCGTTGCGCGGAAACCAAGTTGACGGCTCCTCTGTATTGATACAGTTGTAAAATAAACGTCGGAGATACTCATTGATGAGTGAATGATTACATTTGTTTTGTTGATGGATGAGTGTATTTGCTGTGTGTTTGTGTTGTGTTTTTCATTTAAAAATTAGCTCAGAGTAGATATGAGCAAAGAGACGTTAATCAATTTTGAAAAGGCTCTTGTAAACTACTATCCGTTGCAATAAGCTACAGTGACATGTAGGAATGAGAACTCAGGAATTCACATTCCGGGTGCGGAATGTTTATTGACGCAAGTCTTTAAGCCATGTTAGAGCAGCACGGACCAGGAAGGGGGCGATAAGGCAAATGGAACTCCAAAGCCTAGACATTCCAGAATAAAAAATGCATAAAGCAGTGTTTTTGACACTGAAACCTCAGCAGTGAATAGGCGTGAAACCGGAGGTCCAACCGAGATGAAACCGGCTGAAGCTTCTTACCAGGAGAAGCGTAGATCAGGAAGCTCTACTACCGTACAAAGCTCTTTATGCTTTGAAGATACATTTGTCATAAAAAAGCGAAAAAAAAAGCGAATATCAATCCGGATGCTTGTGCCGGTTGAGGAATTCCACGCACTGAATAATGCGCAGCGATACGAACAACGGAGACATTCGGGCAAGTGGCCCCCCACCTCTGACCTAGACAGCCGGGGTTTTGCACCAGGTAGCAGAGAGAGAAGATATTCACCACCCTAAAAGGAAGGGGGGCAAAATTTCCGAAAATTCTGTTATCAAATTATGGCGTCAGGGCGCCGTAGGCAAGAAATTTATTTTTAAATGAGCGATTTCATTGTTTAATGAGTTTTAAGCTAAACCTTAAAATGATTTTTTTGGTTATTTTAAGACTACTAGTTGTCGTTGAAGTGGAAGTAAATTGCAACGTTTAATATGCCCTGTAATATAAAAGTCAAAAAAAGATTGATGTAACATATTTTGTTAAGTATGAGTCACTGAGGGAACGCGCCGTCGAGGCGCGGTTCAAATGTGGCTTATGCTTGATAAAATAAAATTTAGGACTGGGATAATGAAGGGATAATTTTGTCTAATCGTTTCGAGGTCTGGTCTTGAATCATTAACTGCGTTTTTCATTTCGGCCCTTCCCTGCTAGATGGGGCAACACAAATCAAACACATTGAAGAAGCCAGAAAGTCCGGTTTCTATAATGATAACTAATGTCGCGAACTTTGCTTTTTACAGGCATCTGATAGTGAAATGGTTTGGGTTATACGAATCTCATTTGTGGTCTGCACATCGTTGTCTGCAGCAATTGCACTCAGGGTCGATTCAATATTGGCACTGCGGCACTTACTCACTTTTAGCAGCAGATTTAATGTTATGTTCTCGTGTGTTCCCGCAGGTAAATTTATTGATTTCATGTTTATATTTTGCGACGATGGATAATTTTAAGGGGGGACGAAAGTTGGGACATGGGAATAAAATCAAAAGTCCAAAATGGCGATACCACCACCTCACCTACCCACAGACACCTTAGGGGTGAAGATTTTGCCTTAACATTTTCTTCTATCCTTTCTTGTTTATGGACATGGCAGGTTGGTTGTAAGCAGCGCTAACGTGAAAGGCCGTGCCCCGGCGCAAATTTACCGTCCAGCAGGCCTCTCGCGCATATATCAAACCCTCATTTCTCGCTTATTCGGACATAATGCAATGCTGCAAGATGGTACAATCATCCTCTGTAATTGAAATAACAGCTCCAAATATTCTTTATAGCTCCACCGGGCTGAGATGCTGGTGCGGTGTGTGTATGTCTCGTTTGTAAGGACGACCAAAGATGTGCGGCTCGATAGCGCATTCTTAACGCTTGTACCGATTGCGCTAACCTGTGGCCTGTATCATTTAGCAGCCCCCACTTAAAGGGCAGTGATTTGAAGGACTTGAATGTGAGCACGTAATAGTCCAAATACGTGGACTAAAGTTATATTCAATTTCAAAACTAATCGAGATTGTTTTACAGTTTGTTTGTGTCATATATCTTCAATCCGAATGTTTATGTATCATGACATGGATTTGTCCATTGGACTACTGGTTTTGCGTTTGCGCCCTGTTAGGAAAGGAGAACCAACACCTTTAAAATGAACCCCGTTTATCACTTATGTTGGAGGTGCAAATTTTCCACACAAAAACTTTTCTGATGGTTTTGACTTTTATCATACATACTTCTTGTTTTCATTTCATCGCGGAATACAGTTTTGATTTTTCAAAAGGGTATATACCTGAGAGATATGACATATTGAAGAGTAATTTATGTCATGGCGGAAGGAGTAACATCGAAAAACCAAAAAAAGCTCCGGGGATGAATATTGATCTACCGAATGTATATCATAACAATCAGACTCAAGATAATACGAACGAATTATAAAGCAAGACTAATGACAAGGTCATCACAAGGGTTTATGTAGGGTTGGACAATTCACTTCTGTGATCCGAGATAGGTTCGAAGCAAAAACAATTCGAATAAATTTTAAATCCTTCATAGTCAATCAGAATTTTGAATAGTGTAGCATGATGGCATGCCCCTTAGAGCCGACCGAAAAAAATCCTAGAATGACTTTATTCCGTGGAACATCATAAAAGAATCGTTTCTATCACGGTAGACACATTTATATCCATTTTTCAAAGATATATTGGATACGTTCAGATCAACTTGCGCATATGATGGTGCGAAATATTTATATTGTCTAGAATAATGTCATCAATAAAGCCATAACGTTTTTTTCGTAAATTATTAAACTTTCACCTTTCAATATAAGTGGATTATTGTAGACAAATCCTGAACATTTAAATTTGTGTTACGCTATTTTGAAGTTAGGCGTTTGATGGATAACGTCAAAGTAACTATTTTATTTATGTCTATAAAACTTGACTGTAAAAACGCAGTGAATTTATCGTTTATTTGCAATGAGGGTATACTTCCAAAATTTAAAACCTCTTCGTCAAAAAGATTTATACTAAATTTGGACGGTCCCCGTGGACACAATATATTGGCTACACATGCCATGCATATGTATTTTATTGCCTATTCGTAGCCTGTATGTGTTTTAGATGCTTTACTGATTTGGGTTAAGCTAGGATGGTTATCGTCCTCATGTTTTATTTCGACGGTATATTCACACAATTGATTCTAATAACGAGCCCGATATAAATGCAAAAATATGTCAGACTACAGTTTTGTTTTGTTTAATACAAAATATAGAAAATAAAAAGTACTGATTTTGGGCCAAAATTAGTCTTATGTGATTGGATTTTACTTACCAAGTAAGTAAGCTTATTTTGCTGAGCTTGATTTTCAATTAGTTGCCCCCATTGGTGTTTTTGTTTCTCGATGGCTCAAAAAGAATAAAGTAAAGTTGCACAATAGATATCTATATTTGATAGAGTTGATAATCAACTACTAAAAACAATTGAAAACATGAAGTCTCAAGGATATGAAACAGTACACTCGTTGGAAACCTAAGAACAAATCAGAACTCAAATGAGTTCACTCTACTTAAAACTAACACGGATTGTTCTAGCTTTAATTTAAATAGTCTTTCCGAAGTGCAGAGCCGTCAACGATTTTATAGTGTTGTAAAGATATATATTTAATTCTGTGTTAGGCCTGTGTTTGTCCGAAATTACGTTGAAATTGATATTGTATTTACAAATAATCGTACAAACCCCTTTTTCATAGCATAGCTTACGTCTATATACTTTTTTGAAAAGCACAATTTGGTCAGAAAATATTGCAGCAATGCTAGTATTGTTTGTGCATCTACGACTCAAATATAAAATACCCGATTTTAAGTGTAATGATTAGTTAAAGAGTACATCCCTATTGAATTTGTAAAACATTTTTATTTTGTTTGTTTGTTTTCAGTAGATAATCACGTGGTACATCGTCATGTTTTTAAACTGCATTTTGGGTTTCACTCATTTTCCAGAATTATCCAAACTTTGTGGGTTTATTTTTTGCGTTGCTGTGTCGCCATTTTAGGGATTACACCAAAATGTATGAAAGGAATACAAATGTGTTTCTTTCAGAGAATAACTTATAAATTAATTTATTTACAAAGCAAAAATAATTCTATGTGTATCTTGCCAAGAAATTCTAAAAAAGTGAATCTGAAAATGAATTTTAAAATATTATGAATAGCATAACACCGGACCTTGGGTCGGTTGATTTCAGGATACAATATTTGTACGTTTCGATTTTGATATTCGTTTTCGTCGATACAGAAGACTTTTCGACTTTTCACAATTACACTACCTAAAACCAAGTACCACCAAATGCATTATTAGTTTTTTTTTGTCGGAAAGGAACGCAGCGCAATATCTAAGATCGAATCACATCGAATCGGCCGGTTCAAAACAGATTAATAATAAATCACTTCGGTTTTATATCTGAACACGAACATAAATATATTATAAAAAAAAAACGAAATAATAAGCCATAGCAGAGATCTAAAGCCGACTTTTGTGCTACAGATACGGGCTTTAGAATTGCCCTGATGTAATTTTTGCGTTTTGTAAGATGTGATTAAATTAGAGCAAAATAATAATATTATAGAGTGTAGTATTACTATTAGTGGTATTAGATTAGATTTTGCTTTCGGCCAGGGCAGATCCCACTCATTGCAATCTACCATATAGGTTCAGTCTTACATAGGATGCTTGCCTCTTGAGGGTTGTTGTTTCCGGCCTTTCTTGTATTGAAGTTCTGACAGAAAGAAGAAACAAACCAAAAATTGTGATGTCCTGAAGCTGTCTAATCTTTTTTTAAGAATGTGTGTTTATTATAGAACGCATTTTTATATAGCCACCATTCGTACTGAATCAACCTGACCAAGGCCCTGTGACGTAGACGGTCATGGTTATAGTGCTGTAAGAAAAATTTGATCTTCCCGGCTGTTGTTGCACCCTGGGTTGAGCCTCATCGGCGCGATCCATGGTTGACTCACACTTAACAAAGGATGCTTGGTAGCATTTTTTTGACAGAAAGTATTTTAGCCTTTTTACAAATGCTGCAAATCAAGAAATTCACACTTCGACACATGTTGGTGACTGTTTATTTATCACTCATTTCTCATTTTAGATTGATAAAGTTAAAATCATTCAAATTTACATTCATTAGCTTGACATTTAAGACAATTTTATTTATAGGTTGGAATACAAAGTGACGAAGTTTAACTTTTCGGTACAAAAACGAACGCAAAATTTAATGCATCCGGCCTTGCTTAAAGAGAGCTTCAAATATTTGAAAAATATCACTATAGACAAGACTAACAAGAGGATTAACATTGAAAGAAAACAGATTACTTTTTCTCCCTTATACAATGCGTATGCTTTTTCTTTCTTCCAAAATTGTCAAAAATGTCCAATCGAG
>OZ023152.1:4242020-4276126 GCA_963675895.2 Styela plicata
TCAATAGAAAGATACAAATAAAGAAGAATATTTGTTTTTATCGCGAAACATTTTGGTAACAACCTGATGAAAAATTTACCAGTTTCTCAAATGTTACTAATAGGGTGATGTTACTTTCTTTACTTTCTAGTGACATTTATTTAAAAATAGGAAAAATATTGTTTACATCAATACAAAAAATTTGGAACATTAAGGAAAGAGCTGAATATTAATGAACTTACCTCTAACTAAATGATCCTTATTTCGGCGTTGCTTTTCTTCGATAAATCAATATCTCTGAAATAATGATTTGCTATATTACAGAAATATTGTTATAACTATTATTCAATTAACCAATAAAATATAATATTTTGCTTTGCTATCTTTATTTTCACATTAATAAAAAAAAAATATAAGCGAACCTTCAAAAAAAAAAGAAGATAAAAATGGTATTTAGAAACAATGCAGCATTATGCTGATAAAATAGATAGATGTTTACTCTCTATTTTAGAAAGATTTTTAACCATTATTTACTTCAGAAGTTTCTCACATAAAAACATTTTAAAAGAAATGTTCAGACTAATCACAAGCAATTAGAATTAGTTGTCAAATTCGGCATTTGTTTGGCTTAAGCTTCAATACAAAAAGATAAGCGAACGTACGAAAAAAAGATATAAATGTTATTTAGAAATAATGCAGCCGTATTCTGATAAAATAGATGAATGTTCACACTGTATTAAAAAAAGTTTTTTAACCATTATTTACTTCAGAATTTTCTCACATGAAAACATTTTAAAAGAAAAGTTCTGAATGATCACAAGCAATGAGAATTAGTTGCCAAATTCGGCATTTGTATGGCGCAAGAAATTTTCGACGAGCGTTGTAATGACAGGTATGTTTGCTGTTTCATCAATGCAAAAATTTGGAACATTCGGGAAAGAGCTGGATATAACTGAACTTACCTCTTACTAAATGATCCATATTTCGGCGTTGCTTTTTTTCAATAAATCAATAGACAGGTACAATATCATGACAAAATTTCTTTCACCGTGAACATTTGGTGAAGAGCTGATAAAAATCACCTTTTCTCAAATGTTTCTGATCTGTTATGTTTCTTCTTTTTTTTTTATCTGCATTTGAAAACGATTTCTTTAAGTTAGATAAATGTAGCACAATATTCAGGGAAGATAATTAGAATTATGAGTCAAACATGATATTGGGTTAAGCTAAATATTTTTGTTATGAGTTTGATGGTGAAATTTTTTTCGATGATTTTAGTATGCTCTAAAATAAAGATTTGCTTTATTACAGAAATATTACTATATTACAAAACTGTGATATATCAAATAAAACTTTATATAATTTTATACAACGTTTGCAAATATTGTTATTGCTATTATTCATTTAACCAATAAAATATATTAATTTTCTTTTTTATCTTCGTTTTCACTTCGATAAAAAACAGATAGGCGAACGTACAAAAAAAAACGATTAAAATGTTATTTAGAAATAATTGCAGCATTACGCTGATAAAAATAGATAAATGTTTACTATGTATTTTAAAAAAAGTTTTTTAACCAATATTTAATTCAGAACCTTCTCACATGAAAACATTTTAAAAGAAAAGTTCAGACTGATCACGATCAATTAGAATTAGATGCCAAATTTGACATTGGTTTGGCTCAAGCAATTTCGAACGACGAATGTTGTAATGACAGATATGTTTGCTGGTTCATCGTTACAAAAATGTGGAACATTTAGGTAAGAGATGGATATAACTGAACTTACCTCTTACTAGATGATCCATTTTTAGGCGTTGCTTTTCTTCGATAAATCAATAGACAGCTACAATATCATAACAAAATTTCTTTCACCGTGAACAATTTGGTAAAGAACTGATGAAAAATCACCATTTCTCGAATGTTACTGATCTGTGATGTTTCTTCATTTTTTTTTTGATCTGTAAATTGAAAAAGAGATTTCTTTAAAGTTATATGAATGTAGCACAATATTCAGGGAAGATAATAAGAATTATGAGACATAACATGATATTGGGTTGAGCTAAATATTTTTGTTATGAGTTTGGTGGTGAAAATTTTTTTTCCGATATTTTTGCTAGACTCACATTATTGATAAAACTTTAAAAAAAGCCCTTACTTAAATGTTACTAATATTGATATTCCCTTCCTCCCTTTCCAATGACATCTGATTTTAAACAGGAAAATGTCATTTTGCATTGGGATGAATGTATTACTTTCTTTAAATTCATCATTCGACAGGTACAATGTCAGGAGATAAATCTTTATCATATTGCATACTTGGAACATTTGGAAAAGAGCTGATGAAAAATTACCCCTTTTTAAATGTTACTAATATGTGATGTTAGTTTCTTCACTTTTTATTGATCTGCAAATAAAAAGGATTTTTTTTTTTAAATGAGATAACTATAGTACATTATACAGTGAAGGTAATTAGAATTAGGAGTCAAACATAATAGTGGGTTGGTCTAAATATTTTTTGTTATAAGTTTGGTGGAGAAAAAATTTTTCGATGGTTTTGCGAGAATAGGTGCTTAGATTTAGTTGTCAAATTCAACTTTTCTTTGGCTTAAGCAATTTTTGACGAGTGTTATAATGACAGGTATGTTTACTGTTTGATCAATACAAAAATGTGGAACATTTAGGAAAGAGCTGGATATACCTGAACTTAACTCTTTCTAAATGATCAATATCTTTGGGTTACCTATCTTCGATAAATCAATAGAAAGATACAATAAAGTAAGAATATTTGTTTTTATTGCGAACATTTGGTAACAACCTGATGAAAAATTACCGTTTCTCAAATGTTACTAATAGGTGATGTTACTTTCTTCACTTTCCAGTGACATTCTATTTGAAATAAGAAAAATATTGTTACATCAATACAAAAATGTCGAACATTAAGGAAAGAGCTGAATATTAATGAACTTACCTCTTACTAAATGATCCATATTTCGGCGTTGCTTTTCTTCGATAAATCAATATACAGGTACAATATCATGACAAAATTTTTTTCACCGTGAACATTTGGTAAAGAACTGAAGAAAAATCACCCTTTCTCAAATATTACTGATCTGTGATGTTTGTTCAATTTTTTTTTGATCTGCAATTGAAAAAAATTTCTTTAAGTTATATGAATGTAGCACAACATTCAGGGAGGATAATTAAAATTATGAGTCAAACATGATATTGGGTTGAGCTAAATATTATTGTTATGAGTTTGGTGGTTAAAATTTTTTCTAGGCTCAAATTATTTAAAAAAAATTTAAAAATGGCCCTTTTATAAATGTTACAAATATTGATATTACGTTCCTCCCTTTTCAATGACATCTGATTTTAAACAGGAAAAGGTCATTTTTTATTGAGATAAATATGTTACTTTTTTTAAATACATCATTCGAAAGTTACAATATCAGGAGACAAATCTTTATTTTATTGCATACATGGAACATTTGGAAAAAAACTGATGAAAAATTTAGCCCTTTTCAAATGTTACTAATATGGGATGTTACTTTCTTCACTTTTTAATGATCTGCAAATAAAAAGGATTCTTTTTTTAAATGAGATAAGGATAGTACATTATACAGTGAAGGTAATTAGAATTGGGAGTCAAACATAATAGTGAGTTTGTCTAAATATTTTTTGTTTTAAGTTTGGTGGAGAAAAATTTTTTCGATGGTTTTGCTAGAATAGGCGCTAAAATTAAGTTGTCAAATTCGTCATTTCTTTGACTTAAGCAATATGTGACAAGTGGTATAATGACAGGTATGTTTACTGTTTCATCAATACAAAAATGTGGAACATTTAGGAAAGAGCTGGTTATACCTGGACTCACCTCTTACTAAATGATCCATATATTTGCGTTGCCAGGTACAATATAAGGAGAAAATTTGTTTTTTCTTCACTTTCCAGTGACATACTATTTGAAATAGGAAAAATATTGTTACATCAATACAAAAATGTGGAACATTAAGGAAAGAGCTGGATATTAATGAACTTACCTCTTAATAAATGATCCATATTTCTGCATTGCTGTTCTGCAATAAATCAATAGACAAGTACAACATCAGGAAAAAACTTACATCATGTATACTCGGAACATTTGACTGATCACTTAAAATTAGAATAAGTTTTAAAATTCGGCATTTTTTTGTGAAATTTTCAACGTGAACAATTGGTAAAGAGCTGATGAAAAATCACCTTTTCTCAAATGTTACTAATATGTGGTGTTTCTTTGATCTGCAATTGAAAAAGATTTCTTTGAGTGAAATGAACTTAGTACAATATCCAGGGAAGGTAATTAGATTTATGCGTCAAACATAATAGTGGGTTGAGCTAAATATTTTTTTTTAATGTTTGGTGGTTAAATTTTTTTTCGATGGTTTTGCTATGCTCTAAAATAATGATTTGCTATATTTCAGAAATATTACTATATTACAGAACTAACATATAGCAAAAAAAAACTTATATAATTTATAAACGTTTTGCAAATATTGTTATGGCTATTATTCTGTTAACGTCGTTTCACTTCAATAAAAAAAAGATAAGCGAATGTTCAAAAAAAATATAAAAATGTTATTTAGAAATAATGCAGCATTATGCTGATAAAATAGATAAATGTTTACGCTGTATTTTAGAAAGTTTTTTAACCAATATTTACTTTACAACCTTCTCACATGAAAACATTTTAAAAGAAAAGTTCTGATTGAACACAGGCAATTAGAATTAGTTATCAAATTCGGCATTTGTTTGGCTTGAGCTTCGATATAAAAAAAAAGATAAGCGAACGTAGGAAAAAAGATACAAATGTTATATAGAAATAATGCAGCATTATGCTGATAAAACAGATAAATGTTTACACTGTATTTTAGAAAGTTTTATAATCATTTTTTACTTCATAACTTTCTCACATGAAAACATTCAAAAAGAATAGTTCAGACTGATCACAAGCAATTAGAATTAGTTGACAAATTCGGCATTTGTTTGGCTCAAGCAATTTGCGACGAGCGTTGTAATGACAGGTATGTTTGCTGTTTCGTCAATACAAAAATGTGGAACATTTAGGAAAGAGCTGGATATAACTGAAATTATCTCTTACTAAATGATCCATATTCCGGCGTTGCTTTTCTTCAATAAATCAATAGCCAGGTACAATATCATGACAAAATTTCTTTCACCGTGAACATTTTGTAAAGAACTGATGAAAAATCACCCTTTCTCGAATGTTAATGATCTGTGATGTTTCTTCATTTTTTTTTTTGATCTGTAAAAGAAAAAGATTTCTTTAAGTTATATGAATGTAGCACAATATTCAGGGAAGATAATTAGAATTATGAGTCAAACATGATATTGGGTTGAGCTAAATATTTTTTTTCTGACTTTGATGGTGAAAATTATTTCCGATGTTTTTGCTAGGCTCAAATTATTGAAAAAAATTTAAAAATGGCTCTTTCTCAAATGTTACTAATAATGATATTTTCTTCCCCCCTTTCCAATGACACGTGATTTTAAACAGGAAAAGGTCATTTTGCATTGAGATGAATGTATTACTTTTTTAAATACATCATTCGACAGCTACAATATCAGGAGACAAATCTTTATTATGTTGCATACTTGGAACATTTGGAAAAGAGCTGATGAAAAATTACCTATTTTCAAATGTTACTAATATGTAATGTTACTTTCTTTACTTTTTAATGAGCTGCAAATAAAAAGGATTTTTTTAAAGGTAAAGTGAAGGTAATTAGAATTGGGATTCAAACATAATAGTGGGTTGTTCTAAATATTTTTTGTTATAATTTTGGTAGAAAAAAAAATTTCTCGATGGTTTTGCGATAATAGGCGCATAGATTAAGTTGTCAAATTCGACATTTCTTTGGCTTAAGCAATTTGTGACGATTGTTATAATGACAGGTATGTTTACTGTTTCAATACAAAAATGTGCAACATTTAGGAAAGAGCCGGATATACCTGAACTTACTTCCTACTAAATGATCCATATCTTTGGGTTGCCTATCTTCGATAAATCAATAGACTGGTACAATAAAAGAAGAATATTTGCTTTTATCGCGAACATTTGGTAACGCGCTGATGAAAAATTACTGTTTCTCAAATGTTACTAATAGGTGATGTTACTTTCTTCACTTTCCAGTGACATTCTATTTGAAATAGGAAAAATATTGTTACATCAAAACAAAAATGTGGAACATTAAGGAAAGAGCTGAATATTAATGAACTTACCTCTTACTAAATGATGCATGTTTCTGCATTGCTTTTCTGCAATAAATCAATAGACAGGTGCAATATCAAGAAAAAACTAAAATCATGAATACTCGGAACATTTGCCTGATCACTTAAAATTAGAATAAGTTATAAAATTCGGCATTTGTTTGTGAAATGTTCAACATGAATAATGGGTAAAGAACTGATGAAAAATCACTTTTTCTCAAATGTTACTAATATGTGGTGTTCTTTTATCATTTTTCTTTGATCTGAAATTGAAAAAGATTTCTTTGAGTGAGATAATTTTAGTACAATATCCAGGAAGGGTAATTAGATTTATGCGTCAAACATTATAGTGGGTTGAGCAAAATATTTTTGTTTAAATTTTGGTGGTTAAAATTTTTTTTTTCGATGGTTTTTATCCTATGCTCTAAATTATTGATTTGCAATCTTTTAGAAATATTACTATATTACAGAAACTAATATATAGCAAATGAAATTTATATAATTTATACACGTTTGAAAATATTGTTATGGCTATTATTCAATTAACCAATAAAATATAATAATTTGCTTTGCTATCGTCGTTTCACTTCAATAAAAAAAGGATAAGCGAACGTACAAAAAAAAGATAAAAATGTTATTTAGAAATAATGCCGAATTATGCTGATAAAATAGATAAACGTTTAAGCTGTATTTTAGAAAGTTTTTTAGCCAATATTTACTTCAGAATCTTCTCACATGAATACATTTTAAATGAAAAGTTTAGACTGATCACAAGCAATTAGAATTACTTGTCAAATTCGGCATTTGTTTGGCTTAAGCTTCGATAAAAAAAGATAAGCGAACGTACGAAAAAAAGATATAAATGGTATTTAGAAATAATGCAGCATTATGCTGATAAAATTGATAAATGTTTACACTGTATTCTAGTAAGTTTTTTAACCCTTATTTACTTCAGAACGTTCTCACATGAAAACATTTGAAAAGAAAAGTTCAGACTAATCACAAGCAATTAGAATTAGTTGTCAAATTCGGCATTTGTTTGGCTCAAGCAATTTGCGACGAGCGTTGTAATGACAGGTATGTTTGCTGTTTCATCAATACAAAAATGTGGAACATTTAGGAAAGAGCTGGATATAACTGAACTTACCTCTTACTAAATGATCCTTATTTGGGCGTTGCTTTTCTTCAATAGATCAATAGACAGGTACAATATCATGACAAAATTTCTTTCACCGTGAACATTTGGTAAAGAACTGATGAAAAATCACCCTTTTTCGAAGTTTTCTGATCTGTGATGATTCTGCATTTTTTTTATTTATCTGTAATTGAAAAAAATTTCTTTAAGTTATATGAATGTAGCACAATATTCAATGAAGATAATTAGAATTATAAGTCAAACATGATATTGGGTTGAGCTAAATATTTTTGTTATGAGTTTAGTGGTGAAAATTTTTTCCGATGTTTTTTGCTAGGCTCAAATTATTTAAAAAAAAATTTAAAAAATGGCTCTTTATAAAATGTTACTAATATTGATATTACCTTCCTCCCTTTCCAATGACATCTGATTTTAAAACAGGAAAATGTCATTTTGCATTGAGATGAATGTATTACCTGTTTTTAAATACATCATTCGACAGGTACAATATCAGGAGACAAATCTTTATCATATTGCATACTTGGAAAACATTTGGAAAAGTGCTGATGAAAAAATTGCCTCTTTTCAAATGTTACTAAATATATGATGTTTACTTTCTTCACTTTTTAATAATCTGCAAATAAAAAAGATTTTTTTAAAATGAGATAAACTATAGTGTATTATACAGTGAAAGGTAATTAGAATTGGGGAGTCAAAAATAAATAATGGGGTTGGTCTAAATATTTTTTTTGTTATAAGTTTGGTGGAGAAAAATTTTTTCGATGGTTTTGCTAGAATAGGCGCTTAGATTAAGTTGTCAAATTCGACTTTTCTTTGGCTTAAGCAATTTGTGACAAGTGTTATAATGACAGGTATGTTTACTGTTTCATCAATACAAAAATGTGGAACATTTAGGAAAGAGCTGGATATACCTGAACTTACCTCTTACGAAATGATCCATATCTTTGGGTTGCCTATCTTCGATAAATCAATAGACAGGTACAAAATCATGACAAAATTTCTTTCACCGTGAATCATGATAAAGAACTGATAAAAAATCACCCTTTCTCAAATGGTACTGATCTGTGATGTTCCTTCATTTTTTCACTGTTTCATCAATACAAAAATGTGGAACATTTAGGAAAGAGCTAGATATACCTTAACTTACCTTTTACTAAATGATCCATATTTTTGGGTTGCCTATCTTCGATAAATCAATAGACAGGTACAATAAAAGAAGAATATTTGTTTTTATCGCGAACATTTGGTAACGAGCTGATGAAAAATTACCGTTTCTCAAATGTTACTAAAAGGTGATGTTACTTCACTTCCCAGTGACATTCTATTTGAAATAGGAAAAATATTGTTACATCAATACAAAAATGTGGAACATTAAGGAAAGAGCTGGATATTAATGAACGTGCCTCTTACTAAATGATCCATATTTCTGCATTGCTTTACTTCGATAAATCAATAGACCGGTACAATATCAGGAAAAAAACAAACCTCATGCATACTCGGAACATTTGACTGATCACTTAAAATTAGAACAAGTTATAAAAATCGGCATTTGTTTGTGAAATGTTCAACGTGAAAAATTGGTAAAGAACTAATGAAAAATCACCCTTTCTCAAATGTTACTAATGTGTGGTATTGCTTTTATCATTTTTCTTTGATCTGCAGTTGAAAAAAGATTTCTTTGAGTGAGATGATTTTTAGTACAATATCCAGGGAAGGTAATTAGATTTATGCGTTAAAAGATGATTGTGGGTTGAGCTGAATATTTTTGTTAAAAGTTTTTGTGGTTAAAAATTTTTTCGATGGTTTTCCTATGCTCTAAAATAACGATTTGCTATCTTTTAGAAATATTACTATATTACAGAACTAATATATAGCAAATAAATCTTATATAATTTATACACGTTTTGAAAATTTTGGTATGGCTATTATTCAATTAACCAATAAAATATAATAATTTGCTTTGCTATCGTCGTTTCACTTCAATAAAAAAAAGATAAGCGAACGTACAAAAAAAAAAGATAAAAATGTTATTTCGAAATAATGCAGAATTATGCTGAAAAAATAGATAAACGTTTACGCTGTATTTTAGAAAGTTTTTTACCCAATATTTACTTCAGAACCTTCTCACATGAAAACATTTTAAAAGAAAAGTTCAGACTGATCACAAGCAATTAGTATTACTTGTCAGATTCGGGATTTGTTTGACTTAAGCTTCGATAAATAAAAGATAAGCGAACGTACGAAAAAAAAGATATAAATGTTATTTAGAATTAATGCAGCATTATGCTGATAAAATAGATAAATGTTTACACTGTATTTTATTAAGTTTTTTAACCGTTATTTACTTCAGAACTTTCTCACATGAAAACATTTGAAACGAAAAGTTCAGACTGATCACAAGAAAGTAGAAATAGTTGCCAAATTCGGCATTTGATTGGATCAAGCAATTTGCGACGAGTGTTATAATGACAGGTATGTTTACCTTTTCATCAATTCAAAAATGTGGAACATTTGGGAAAGAGCTGGATATACCTGAACTTACCTCTTACTAAATGATCCATATCTTTGGGTTGCCTATCTTCGATAAATCAATAGACAGGTACAATAAAAGGAGAATATTTGTTTTTATTGCGAACATTTGGTAAAGAGCTGATGAAAAATTACCGTTTCTCAAATGTTACTAATAGGTGATGTTACTTTCTTCACTTTCCAGTGACATTCTATTTGAAATACGAAAAATATTGTTACATCAATACAAAAATGAGGAACATTAAGGAAAGAGCTGGATATTATTGAACGCACCTCTTACTAAATGATCCATATTTCTGCATTGCTTTACTTCAATAAATCAATAGACAGGTACAATATCAGGAAAAAAACAAACATCATGCATACTCGGAACATTTGACTGATCACTTAAAATTAGAATAAGTTATAAAAATCGGCATTTGTTTGTGAAATGTTTAACGTGAACAATTGGTAAAGAACTAATGAAAAATCACCCTTTCTCAAATGTTACTAATATGTGGTATTTCTTTTATCATTTTTCCTTGATCTGCAGTTGAAAAAGATTTCTTTGAGTGAGATGAATTTAGTACAATATCCAGGGAAGGTAATTAGATTTATGCATCAAAGGTGATTGTGGGTTGAGCTGAATATTTTTGTTAAAAGTTTTGTGGTTAAAATTTTTTCGATGGTCTTTCTACGCTCTAAAATAATAATTTGCTATCTTTTAGAAATATTACTATATTACAGAACTAATATATAGCAAATAAATCTTATATAATTTATACACGTTTGAAAATTTTGGTATGGCTATTATTCAATTAACCAATAAGATATAATAATTTGCTTTGCTATCGTCGTTTCATTTCAATAAAAAAAAGATAAGCGAACGTACAAAAAAAAAGGATAAAAATGTTATTTAGAAATAATGCAGAATTATGATGATAAAATAGATAAACGTTTACGCTGTATTTTAGAAAGTTTTTTAACCAATATTTACTTCAGAACCTTTTCACATGAAAACATTTTAAAAGAAAAGTTCAGACTGATCACAAGCAATTAGAATTACTTGTCAAATTCGGGATTTGTTTGGCTTAAGCTTCGATAAAAAAAAAGATAAGCGAACGTACAAAAAAAAGATATAAATGTTATTTAGAAATAATGCAGCATTATGCTGATAAAATAGATAAATGTTTACACTGTATTTTAGTAAGTTTTTATCCCTTATTTACTTCAAAACTTTCTCACATGAAAACATTTGAAAAGAACAGTTCAGACTGATCACAAGAAATTAGAATTAGTTGCCAAATTCGGCATTTGATTGGATCAAGCAATTTGCGACGAGCGTTGTAATGACAGGTATGTTTGCTGTTTCATCAATACAAAAATGTGGAACATTTAGGAAAGAGCTGGATATAACTGAACTTACCTCTTACTAAATGATCCATATTTCGGCATTGCTTTTCTTCGATAAATCAATAGACAGGTACAAAATCATGACAAAATTTCTTTCAATTTGCTTTGCTATCGTCGTTTCATTTCAATAAAAAAAGTCATAGGTAATCAGGTACAAAATCATGACAAAAAATTTAAAAATGGCCCTTTCTCAAGTGTTACTAATATTGATATTACCTTCCTCCTTTTCCAATGGCATGTGATTTTAAACAGGAAAATGTCATTTTGCATTGAGATGAATGTATTATCTGTTTTTAAATACATCATTCGACAGGTACAATGTCAGGAGACAAATCTTTATCATATTGCATACTTGGAACATTTGGAAATAAACTGATGAAAAATTAGCCCTTTTCAAATGTTGCTTTCTTCACTTTTTATTGATCTGCAAATGAAAAGGATTTTTTAAAAATGAGATAACTACAGTACATTATACAGTGAAGGTAATTAGAATTAGGAGTAAAACATAATAGTGGGTTGGTCTAAATAATTTTTGTTATATGTTTGGTGGAGATAAAATTTTTCGATGGCTTTGCCAGAATAGGCGCTTAGATTAAGTTGTCAAAATCTTTGGCTTAAGCAATTTGTGATGAGTGTTATAATGACAGGTATGTTTACTGTTTCATCAATTCAAAAATGTGGAACATTTAGGAAAGAGCTGGATATACCTGAACTTACCTCTTACTAAATGATCGATATCTTTGGGATGCCTATCTTTGATAAATCAATAGACAAGTACAATAAAAGGAGAATATTTGTTTTTATTGCGAACATTTGGTAAAGAGCTGATGAAAAAATTACCGTGTCTCAAATGTTACTAATAGGAGATGTTACTTTCTTCACTTCCCAGTGACATTCTATTTGAAAATAGGAAAAATATTGTTACATCAAATACAAAAATGTGGAACATTAAGGAAAGAGCTGGATATTAATGAACGTACCTCTTACTAAATGATCCATATTTCTGCATTGCTTTACTTCGATAAATCAATAGACAGGTACAATATCAGGAAAAAAACAAACATCATGCATACTCGGAACATTTGACTGATCACTTAAAATTGGAACAAGTTATAAAAATCGGCATTTGTTTGTGAAATGTTCAACGTGAAAAATTGGTAAAGAACTAACGAAAAATCACCCTTTCTCAAATGTTACTAATGTGTGGTATTGCTTTTATCATTTTTCTTTGATCTGCAGTTGAAAAAGATTTCTTTGAGTGAGATGATTTTAGTACAATATCCAGGGAAGGTAATTAGATTTATGCGTTAAAGATGATTGTGGGTTGAGCTGAATATTTTTGTTAAAAGTTTTGTGGTTAAAATTTTTTCGATGGTTTTCCTATGCTCTAAAATAATGATTTGCTATCTTTTAGAAATATTACTATATTACAGAACTAATATATAGCAAATAAATCTTATATAATTTATACACGTTTGAAAATTTTGGTATGGCTATTATTCAATTAACCAATAAAATATAATAATTTGCTTTGCTATCGTCGTTTCACTTCAATAAAAAAAAGATAAGCGAACGTACAAAAAAAAAGATAAAAATGTTATTTCGAAATAATGCAGAATTATGCTGAAAAAATAGATAAACGTTTACGCTGTATTTTAGAAAGTTTTTTACCCAATATTTACTTCAGAACCTTCTCACATGAAAACATTTTAAAAGAAAAGTTCAGACTGATCACAAGCAATTAGTATTACTTGTCAGATTCGGGATTTGTTTGACTTAAGCTTCGATAAATAAAAGATAAGCGAACGTACGAAAAAAAAGATATAAATGTTATTTAGAATTAATGCAGCATTATGCTGATAAAATAGATAAATGTTTACACTGTATTTTATTAAGTTTTTATCCCTTATTTACTTCAAAACTTTCTCACATGAAAACATTTGAAAAGAACAGTTCAGACTGATCACAAGAAATTAGAATTAGTTGCCAAATTCGGCATTTGATTGGATCAAGCAATTTGCGACGAGCGTTGTAATGACAGGTATGTTTGCTGTTTCATCAATACAAAAATGTGGAACATTTAGGAAAGAGCTGGATATAACTGAACTTACCTCTTACTAAATGATCCATATTTCGGCATTGCTTTTCTTCGATAAATCAATAGACAGGTACAAAATCATGACAAAATTTCTTTCAATTTGCTTTGCTATCGTCGTTTCATTTCAATAAAAAAAGTCATAGGTAATCAGGTACAAAATCATGACAAAAAATTTAAAAATGGCCCTTTCTCAAGTGTTACTAATATTGATATTACCTTCCTCCTTTTCCAATGGCATGTGATTTTAAACAGGAAAATGTCATTTTGCATTGAGATGAATGTATTATCTGTTTTTAAATACATCATTCGACAGGTACAATGTCAGGAGACAAATCTTTATCATATTGCATACTTGGAACATTTGGAAATAAACTGATGAAAAATTAGCCCTTTTCAAATGTTGCTTTCTTCACTTTTTATTGATCTGCAAATAAAAAGGATTTTTTAAAAATGAGATAACTACAGTACATTATACAGTGAAGGTAATTAGAATTAGGAGTAAAACATAATAGTGGGTTGGTCTAAATAATTTTTGTTATATGTTTGGTGGAGATAAAATTTTTCGATGGCTTTGCCAGAATAGGCGCTTAGATTAAGTTGTCAAAATCTTTGGCTTAAGCAATTTGTGATGAGTGTTATAATGACAGGTATGTTTACTGTTTCATCAATTCAAAAATGTGGAACATTTAGGAAAGAGCTGGATATACCTGAACTTACCTCTTACTAAATGATCGATATCTTTGGGATGCCTATCTTTGATAAATCAATAGACAAGTACAATAAAAGGAGAATATTTGTTTTTATTGCGAACATTTGGTAAAGAGCTGATGAAAAATTACCGTGTCTCAAATGTTACTAATAGGAGATGTTACTTTCTTCACTTCCCAGTGACATTCTATTTGAAATAGGAAAAATATTGTTACATCAATACAAAAATGTGGAACATTAAGGAAAGAGCTGGATATTAATGAACGTACCTCTTACTAAATGATCCATATTTCTGCATTGCTTTACTTCGATAAATCAATAGACAGGTACAATATCAGGAAAAAAACAAACATCATGCATACTCGGAACATTTGACTGATCACTTAAAATTAGAACAAGTTATAAAAATCGGCATTTGTTTGTGAAATGTTCAACGTGAAAAATTGGTAAAGAACTAACGAAAAATCACCCTTTCTCAAATGTTACTAATGTGTGGTATTGCTTTTATCATTTTTCTTTGATCTGCAGTTGAAAAAGATTTCTTTGAGTGAGATGATTTTAGTACAATATCCAGGGAAGGTAATTAGATTTATGCGTTAAAGATGATTGTGGGTTGAGCTGAATATTTTTGTTAAAAGTTTTGTGGTTAAAATTTTTTTCGATGGTTTTCCTATGCTCTAAAATAATGATTTGCTATCTTTTTAGAAATATTACTATATTACAGAACTAATATATATAGCAAATAAATCTTATATAATTTATACACGTTTGAAAATTTTTGGTATGGCTATTATTCAATTAACCAATAAAATATAATAATTTGCTTTGCTATCGTCGTTTCACTTCAATAAAAAAAAGATAAGCGAACGTACAAAAAAAAAAAAGATAAAAATGTTATTTTCGAAAAAATGCAGAATTATGCTGAAAAAATAGATAAACGTTGTTTACGCTGTATTTTAGAAAGTTTTTTTACCCAATATTTACTTCAGAACCTTCTCACATGAAAACATTTTAAAAGAAAAGTTCAGACTGATCACAAGCAATTAGTATTACTTGTCAGATTCGGGATTTGTTTTGACTTAAGCTTCGATAAATAAAAGATAAGCGAACGTACGAAAAAAAAGATATAAAATGTTTATTTAGAATTAATGCAGCATATGCTGATAAAATAGATAAATGTTTACACTGTATTTTTATTAAGTTTTTTAACCGTTATTTACTTCAGAACTTTCTCACATGAAAAAACATTTGAAACGAAAAGTTCAGACTGATCACAAGAAAGTAGAAATAGTTGCCAAATTCGGCATTTGATTGGATCAAGCAATTTGCGACGAGTGTTATAATGACAGGTATGTTTACCTTTTCATCATCAATTCAAAAATGTGGAACATTTGGGAAAGAGCTGGATATACCTGAACTTACCTCTTACTAAATGATCCATATCTTTTGGGTTGCCTATCTTCGATAAATCAATAGACAGGTACAATAAAAGGGAGAATATTTGTTTTTATTGCGAACATTTGGTAAAGAGCTGATGAAAAAATTACCGTTTTCAAATGTTACTAATAGGTGATGTTACTTTCTTCACTTTCCAGTGACATTCTATTTGAAATACGAAAAAATATTGTTACATCAATACAAAAAAATGAGGAACATTAAGGAAAGAGCTGGATATTATTTCACATGAACGCACCTCTTACTAAATGATCCATATTTCTGCATTGCTTTACTTCAATAAATCAATAGACAGGTACAATAATCAGGAAAAAAACACAAACATCATGCATACTCGGAACATTTGACTGATCACTTAAAATTAGAATAAGTTTATAAAAAAATCGGCATTTGTTTGTGAAATGTTTAACGTGAAACAATTGGTAAAGAACTAATGAAAAAATCACCCTTTCTCAAATGTTAACTAATATGTGGTATTTCTTTTATCATTTTTTCCTTGATCTGCAGTTGAAAAAGATTTCTTTGAGTGAGATGAATTTAGTACAATATCCAGGGAAGGTAATTAGATTTATGCATCAAAAGGTGATTGTGGGTTGAGCTGAATATTTTTTGTTAAAAGTTTTGTGGTTAAAATTTTTTCGATGGTCTTTCTACGCTCTAAAATAATAATTTGCTATCTTTTAGAAATATTATCTATATTTATATGACAGAAACTAATATATAGCAAATAAATCTTATATAATTTATACACGTTTTGAAAATTTTGGTATGGCTATTATTCAATTAACCAATAAGATATAATAATTTGCTTTGCTATCGTCGTTTCATTTCAATAAAAAAAAAGATAAGCGAACGTACAAAAAAAAAAGGATAAAAAATGTTATTTAGAAATAATGCAGAATTATGATGATAAAATAGATAAACGTTTTACGCTGTATTTTAGAAAGTTTTTTTAACCAATATTTACTTCAGAACCTTTTTCACATGAAAACATTTTAAAAGAAAAGTTCAGACTGATCACAAGCAATTAGAATTACTTGTCAAATTCGGGATTTTGTTTGGCTTAAGCTTCGATAAAAAAAAAAATTTAAGCGAACGTACAAAAAACAATAGATATAAAATGTTATTTAGAAATAATACAGCATTATGCTGATAAAATAGATAAATGTTTACACTGTATTTTAGTAAGTTTTTTATCCCTTATTTACTTCAAAACTTTCTCACATGAAAACATTTGAAAAAAAGAACAGTTCAGACTGATCACAAGAAATTAGAATTAGTTGCCAAATTCGGGCATTTGATTGGATCAAGCAATTATGCGACGAGCGTTGTAATGATAGGTATGTTTGCTGTTTCATCAATACAAAAATGTGGAACATTTAGGAAAGAGCTGGATATAACTGAACTTACCTCTTACTAAATGATCCATATTTCGGCATTGCTTTTCTTCGATAAATCAATAGACAGGTACAAAATCATGACAAAATTTCTTTCAATTTGCTTTGCTATCGTCGTTTCATTTCAATAAAAAAAAATAAGGTAATCAGGTACAAAATCATGACAAAAAATTTAAAAATGGCCCTTTCTCAAGTAGTTACTAATATTGATATTACCTTCCTCCTTTTCCAATGGCATGTGATTTTAAACAGGAAAATGTCATTTTGCATTGAGATGAATGTATTAATATGTTTTTAAACTACATCATTCGACAGGTACAATGTCAGGAGACAAATCTTTATCATATTGCATACTTGGAACATTTTGGAAATAAACTGATGAAAAATTAGTACCCTTTTCAAATGTTGCTTTTCTTCACTTTTTTATTGATCTGCAAATAAAAAGGATTTTTTAAAAAATGAGATAACTACAGTACATTATACAGTGAAGGTAATTAGAATTAGGAGTAAAAACATAATAGTGGGTTGGTCTAAATAATTTTTGTTATATGTTTGGTGGAGATAAAATTTTTCGATGGCTTTGCCAGAATAGGCGCTTAGATTAAGTTGTCAAAAATCTTTGGCTTAAGCAAATTTGTGATGAGTGTTAATAAATGACAGGTATGTTTTACTGTTTCATCAATTCAAAAATGTGGAACATTTAGGAAAGAGCTGGATATACCTGAACTTACCTCTTACTAAATGATCGATATCTTTGGGATGCCTATCTTTGATAAATCAATAGACAAGTACAATAAAAAGGAGAATATTTGTTTTTATTGCGAACATTTGGTAAAAGAGCTGATGAAAAATTACCGTGTCTCAAATGTTACTAATAGGAGATGTTACTTTCTTCACTTCACTTCCCAGTGACATTCTATTTGAAAATAGGAAAAATATTGTTACATCAATACAAAAATGTGGAACATTAAGGAAAGAGCTGGATATTAATGAACGTACCTCTTACTAAATGATCCATATTTCTGCATTGCTTTACTTCGATAAATCAATAGACAGGTACAATATCAGGAAAAAAACAAACATCATGCATACTCGGAACATTTGACTGATCACTTAAAATTAGAACAAGTTATAAAAAATCGGCATTTTGTTTGTGAAATGTTCAACGTGAAAAATTGGTAAAGAACTAACGAAAAATCACCCTTTCTCAAATGTTACTAATGTGTGTGGTATTGACTTTTATCATTTTTCTTTGATCTGCAGTTGAAAAAGATTTCTTTGAGTGAAGATGATTTTTAGTACAATATCCAGGGAAAGGTAATTAGATTTATGCGTTAAAGATGATTGTGGGTTGAGCTGAATATTTTTGTTAAAAGTTTTGTGTTTAAAAATTTTTTCGATGGTTTTCCTATGCTCTAAAATAATGATTTGCTATCTTTTAGAAATATTACTATATTACAGAACTAATATATAGCAAAATAAATCTTATATAATTTATACACGTTTGAAAATTTTTGGTATGGCTATTATTCAATTAACCAATAAAATATAATAATTTGCTTTGCAATCGTCGTTTCACTTCAATAAAAAAAAGATAAGCGAACGTACCAAAAAAAAAAGATAAAAATGTTATTTCGAAATAATGCAGAATTATGCTGAAAAAAATAGATAAACGTTTACGCTGTATTTTAGAAAGTTTTTTTACCCAATATTTACTTCAGAACCTTCTCACATGAAAAACATTTTAAAAGAAAAGTTCAGACTGATCACAAGCAATTAGTATTACTTGTCAGATTCGGGATTTGTTTGACTTAAGCTTCGATAAATAAAAAGATAAGCGAACGTACGAAAAAAAAGATATAAATGTTATTTAGAATTAAATGCAGCATTATGCTGATACAAATAGATTAAATGTTTACACTGTATTTTATTAAGTTTTTTTAAACCGTTATTTACTTCAGAACTTTTCTCACATGAAAACATTTGAAAAGAAAAGTTCAGACTGATCACAAGAAAGTAGAATTAGTTGCCAAATTCGGCCATTGAATTGGGATCAAGCAATTTGCGACGAGTGTTATAATGACAGGTATGTTTACTGTTTCATCAATTCAAAAATTGTGGAACATTTAAGGAAAGAGCTGGATATACCTGAACTTACCTCTTACTAAATGATCCATATCTTTGGGTATGCCTATCTTCGATAAATCAATAGACAAGTACAATAAAAGGAGAATAATTTGTTTTTATTGCGAAACATTTGGTAAAGAGCTGATGAAAAATTACCGTTTCTCAAATGTTACTAATAGGTGATGTTACTTTCTTCACTTTCCAGTGACATTCTATTTGAAATACGAAAAATATTGTTTCATCAATACAAAAAATGAGGAACATTAAGGAAAGAGCAGGATATTATGAACGCAAACCTCTTACTAAATGATCCATATTTCTGCATTGCTTTACTTCAATAAATCAATAGACAGGTACAATATCAGGAAAAAAACAAACATCATGCATACTCGGAACATTTGACTGATCACTTAAAATTAGAATAAGTTATAAAAATCGGCATTTGTTTGTGAAATGTTTAACGTGAACAATTGGGTAAAGAACTAATGAAAAATCAACCCTTTCTCAAATGTTTACTAATATGTGGTATTTCTTTTATAATTTTTCTTGGATCTGCAGTTGAAAAAGATTTCTTTGAGTGAGATGAATTTAGTACAATATCCAGGGAAGGTAATTAGATTTATGCATCAAAGGTGATTGTGGGTTGAGCTGAATATTTTTGTTAAAAGTTTTGTGGTTAAAATTTTTTCGATGGTTTTTCTACGCTCTAAAATAATAATTTGCTATCTTTTAGAAATATTACTATATTACAGAACAAATATATAGCAAATAAATCTTATATAATTTATACACGTTTGAAAATTTTGGTATGGCTATTATTCAATTAACCAATAAAAATATATAATAATTTTGCTTTGCTATCGTCGTTTCATTTCAATAAAAAAAAGATAAGCGAACGTACAAAAAAAAAAAGATAAAAATGTTATTTAGAAATAATGCAGAATTATGATGATAAAATAGATAAACGTTTACGCTGTATTTTAGAAAGTTTTTTTACAACCAATATTTACTTCAGAACCTTTTCACATGAAAACATTTTAAAAGAAAAGTTCAGACTGATCACAAGCAATTAGAATTACTTGTCAAATTCGGGATTTGTTTGGCTTAAGCTTCGATAAAAAAAAGATAAAGCGAACGTACAAAAAAAAAAAATGATATAAATGTTATTTAGAAATAATGCAGCATTATGCTGATAAAATAGATAAATGTTTACACTGTATTTTAGTAAGTTTTTTAACCCTTATTTACTTCAAAACTTTCTCACATGAAAACATTTGAAAAGAACAGTTCAGACTGATCACAAGAAATTAGAATTAGTTGCCAAATTCGGCATTTGATTGGATCAAGCAATTTGCGACGAGCGTTTGTAATGACAGGTATGTTTGCTGTTTCATCAATACAAAAATGTGGAACATTTAGGAAAAGAGCTGGATATAACTGAACTTACCTCTTACTAAATGATCCATATTTCGGCATTGCTTTTCTTCGATAAATCAATAGACAGGTACAAAATCATGACAAAATTTCTTTCAATTTGCTTTGCTATCGTCGTTTCATTTCAATAAAAAAAAGTCATAGGTAATCAGGTACAAAAATCATGACAAAAAAAATTTAAAAATGGCCCTTTCTCAAGTGTTACTAATATTGATATTACCTTCCTCCTTTTCCAATGGCATGTGATTTTAAACAGGAAAATGTCATTTTGCATTGAGATGAATGTATTATCTGTTTTTAAATACATCATTCGACAGGTACAATGTCAGGAGACAAATCTTTATCATATTGCATACTTGGAACATTTGGAAAAAAACTGATGAAAAATTAGCCCTTTTCAAATGTTACTAATATGTGATGTTGCTTTCTTCACTTTTTATTGATCTGCAAATAAAAAGGATTTTTTAAAAATGAGATAACTACAGTACATTATACAGTGAAGGTAATTAGAATTAGGAGAAAAACATAATAGTGGGTTGGTCTAAATAATTTTTGTTATATGTTTGGTGGAGATAAAATTTTTCGATGGCTTTGCCAGAATAGGCGCTTAGATTAAGTTGTCAAAATCTTTGGCTTAAGCAATTTGTGATGAGTGTTATAATGACAGGTATGTTTACTGTTTCATCAATTCAAAAATGTGGAACATTTAGGAAAGAGCTGGATATACCTGAACTTACCTCTTACTAAATGATCGATATCTTTGGGATGCCTATCTTTGATAAATCAATAGACAAGTACAATAAAAGGAGAATATTTGTTTTTATTGCGAACATTTGGTAAAGAGCTGATGAAAAATTACCGTGTCTCAAATGTTACTAATAGGTGATGTTACTTTCTTCACTTCCCAGTGACATTCTATTTAAAATAGGAAAAATATTGTTACATCAATACAAAAATGTGGAACATTAAGGAAAGAGCTGGATATTAATGAACGTACCTCTTACTAAATGATCCATATTTCTGCATTGCTTTACTTCAATAAATCAATAGACAGGTACAATATCAGGAAAAAAACAAACATCATGCATACTCGGAAAATTTGACTGATCACTTAAAATTAGAAACAAGTTATAAAAAAAATCGGCATTTGTTTGTGAAATGTTCAACGTGAACAATTGGTAAAGAAACTAATGAAAAAAAATCACCCTTTCTCAAATGTTACTAATGTGTGGTATTTCTTTTATCATTTTTTTTTGATCTGCAGTTGAAAAAGATTTCTTTGAGTGAGATGATTTTAGTACAATATCCAGGGAAGGGTAATTAGATTTATGCGTTCTTAAAGATGATTGTGGGTTGAGCTGAATATTTTTGTTAAAAGTTTTTTGTGGTTAAAAATTTTTTCGATGTTTTTCCTATGCTCTAAAAATAATGATTTGCTATCTTTTATAGAAATATTACTATATTACAGAACTAATATATAGCAAATAAATCTTATATAATTTATACACGTTTGAAAATTTTGGTATGGCTATTATTCAATTAACCAATAAAATATAATAATTTGCTTTGCTATCGTCGTTTCACTTCAATAAAAAAAAGATAAGCGAACGTACAAAAAAAAGATAAAAAATGTTATTTAGAAATAATGCAGAATTATGCTGATAAAATAGATAAACGTTTACGCTGTATTTTAGAAAGTTTTTTACCCAATATTTACTTCAGAACCTTCTCACATGAAAAACATTTTTAAAAGAAAAGTTCAGACTGATCACAAGCAATTAGTATTACTTGTCAGATTCGGGATTTGTTTGACTTAAGCTTCGATAAATAAAAGATAAGCGAACGTACGAAAAAAAAAGATATATAAATGTTATTTAGAAATTAATGCAGCATTATGCTGATAAAATAGATAAATGTTTTACACTGTATTTTATTAAGTTTTTTTAACCGTTATTTACTTCAGAACTTTCTCACATGAAAACATTTGAAAAGAAAAGTTCAGACTGATCACAAGAAATTAGAATTAGTTGCCAAAATTCGGCATTTGATTGGATCAAGCAATTTGCGACGAGCGTTGTAATGACAGGTATGTTTGCTGTTTCATCAATACAAAAATGTGGAACATTTAGGAAAGAGCTGGATATAACTGAACTTACCTTTTACTAAATGATCCATATTTCGGCATTGCTTTTCTTCGATAAATCAATAGACAGGTACAAAATCATGACAAAATTTTCTTTCAATTTGCTTTGCTATCGTCGTTTCACACTTCAATAAAAAAAATCATAGGTATCATCAGGTACAAAATCATGACAAAAAATTTAAAAATGGCCCTTTCTCAAGTGTTACTAATATTGATATTACCTTCCTCCTTTTCCAATGGCATGTGATTTTAAACAGGAAAATGTCATTTTGCATTGAGATGAATGTATTATCTGTTTTTAAATACATCATTCGACAGGTACAATGTCAGGAGACAAATCTTTATCATATTGCATACTTGGAGCATTGGAAAAAGAGCTGATGAAAAATTAGCCCTTTTCAAATGTTACTAATATGTGATGTTGCTTTCTTCACTTTTTATTGATCTGCAAATAAAAAGGATTTTTTTAAAAATGAGATATAACTATAGTACATTATACAGTGAAGGTAATTAGAATTAGGAGTCAAAACATAATAGTGGGTTGGTCTAAATAATTTTTTTTTTATATGTTTGGTGGAGATAAAATTTTTCGATCGCTTTTGCCAGAATAGGTGCTTAGATTAAGTTTTCAAAATCTTTGGCTTAAGCAATTTGTGACGAGTGTTATAATGACAGGTATGTTTACTGTTTCATCAATTCAAAAATGTGGAACATTTAGGAAAGAGCTGGATATACCTGAACTTACCTCTTACTAAATGATCCATATCTTTGGGTTGCCTATCTTCGATAAATCAATAGACAAGTACAATAAAAGGAGAATATTTGTTTTATATTGCGAACATTTGGTAAAGAGCTGATGAAAAATTACCGTTTCTCAAATGTTACTAATAGGTGATGTTTACTTCTTCACTTTCCAGTGACATTCTATTTGAAATAGGAAAAATATTGTTACATCAATACAAAAATGAGGAACATTAAGGAAAAGAGCTGGATATTAATGAACACACCCTCTTACTAAAATGACAATCCATATTTCTGCATTGCTTTACTTCAATAAATCAATAGACAGGTACAATATCAGGAAAAAAAACAAACATCATTGCATACTCGGAACATTTGACTGATTCACTTAAAATTAGAATAAGTTATAAAAATCGAGCATTTGTTTGTGGAATGTTTAACGTGAACAATTGGTAAAGAACTAATGAAAAATCACCCTTTCTCAAATTTTACTAATATGTGGTATTTCTTTTATCATTTTTTCTTTGATCTGCAGTTGAAAAGATTCTTTTCTTTGAGTGAGATGATTTTAGTACAATATCCAGGGAAGGTAATCAGATTTATGCGTCAAAGATGATTGTGGGTTGAAGCTGAATATTTTTGTTAAAAAGTTTTGTGGTTAAAATTTTTTCCGATGGTTTTCCTATGCTCTAAAATAATGATTTGCTATCTTTTTAGAAATATTACTATATTACAGAACTAATATATAGCAAATAAAATGTTATATAATTTTACACGTTTGAAAATTTTGGTATGGCTATATTATTCAATTAACCAATAAAATATAATAATTTGCTTTGCTATCGTCGTTTTCACTTCAATAAAAAAAAAGATAAGCGAACGTACAAAAAAAAAGATAAAAATGTTATTTAGAAATAATGCAGAATTATGATGATAAAAATAGATAAACGTTTACGCTGTATTTTAGAAAGTTTTTTACCCAATATTTACTTCAGAACCTTCTCACATGAAAACATTTTAAAAAGAGAAAAGTTCAGACTGACCACGAGCAATTAGTATCACTTGTCAGATTCGGGATTTGTTTGACTTAAGCTTCGATAAATAAAAGATAAGCGAACGTACGAAAAAAAAGATATAAATGTTATTTAGAATTAATGCAGCATTATGCTGATAAAATAGATAAATGTTTACACTGTATTTTTATTAAGTTTGTTTTTGAACCGTTATTTACTTCAAAACTTTCTCACATGAAAACATTTGAAAAGAAAAGTTCAGACTGATCACAAGAAATTAGAATTAGTTGCCAAATTCGGCATTTGATTGGATCAAGCAATTTGCGACGAGCGTTTGTAATGACAGGTATGTTTGCTGTTTCATCAATACAAAAATGTGGAACATTTAGGAAAGAGCTGGATATAACCTTGAACTTACCTCTTACTAAATGATCCATATTTCGGCATTGCTTTTCTTCGATAAATCAATAGACAGGTACAAAATCATGACAAAATTTCTTTTCAATTTGCTTTGCTATCGTCGTTTCATTTGTTCAATAAAAAAAGTCATAGGTAATCAGGTACAAAATCATGACAAAAAATTTAAAAATGGCCCTTTCTCAAGTGTTACTAATATTGATATTACCTTCCTCCTTTTCCAATGGCATGTGATTTTAAACAGGAAAATGTCATTTTGCATTGAGATGAATGTATTATCTGTTTTTAAAATACATCATTCGACAGGTACAATGTCAGGAGACAAATCTTTATCATATTGCATACTTGGAACATTTGGAAAAAAACTGATGAAAAATTAGCCCTTTTCAAATGTTACTAATATGTGATGTTGCTTTCTTCACTTTTTATTGATCTGCAAATAAAAAGGATTTTTTAAAAATGAGATAACTACAGTACATTATACAGTGAAGGTAATTAGAATTAGGAGAAAAAACATAATAGTGGGTTGGTCTAAATAATAATTTTTTGTTATAAGTTTGGTGGAGATAAAATTTTTCGATGGCTTTGCCAGAATAGGCGCTTATATTAAGTTGTCAAAATCTTTGGCTTAAGCAATTTGTGATGAGTGTTTATAATGACAGGTATGTTTTACTGATTTCATCAATTCAAAAATGTGAACATTTAGGAAAGAGCTGCTGATATACCTGAACTTACCTCTTACTAAATGATCGATATCTTTGGGATGCCTATCTTTGATAATCAATAGACAAGTACAATAAAAGGAGAATATTTGTTTTTATTGCGAACATTTGGTAAAGAGCTGATGAAAAATTATTACCGTGTTCTCTCAAATGTTACTAATAGGTGATGTTACTTTTCTTCACTTCCCAGTGACATTCTATTTGAAAATAGGAAAAATATTGTTACATCAATACAAAAAATGTGGAACATTAAGGAAAGAGCTGGATATTAATGAACGTACCTCTTACTAAATGATCCCATATTTCTGCATTGCTTTACTTCAATAAATCAATAGACAGGTACAATATCAGAAAAAAAACAAACATCATGCATACTCGGAAAATTTGACTGATCACTTAAAAATTAGAACAAGTTATAAAAAAAAATCGGCATTTTGTTTGTGAAATGTTCAACGTGAACAATTGGTAAAGAACTAATGAAAAATCACCCTTTCTCAAATGTTACTAATGTGTGGTATTTTCTTTTATCATTTTTTTTGATCTGAGCAGTTGAAAAAGATTTCTTTGAGTGAGATGATTTTAGTACAATATCCAGGGAAGGGTAATTAGATTTATGCGTTTTAAAGATGATTGTGGGTTGAGCTGAATATTTTTTTGTTAAAAGTTTGTGGTTTAAAATTTTTTCGATGGTTTTCCTATGCTCTAAAATAATGATTTGCTATCTTTTAGAAATATTACTATATTACAGAACTAATATATAGCAAATAAATGTTATATAATTTATACACGTTTGAAAATTTTGGTATGGCTATTATTCAATTAACCAATAAAATATAATAATTTGCTTCGCTATCGTCGTTTCACTTCAATAAAAAAAAGATAAGCGAACGTACAAAAAAAAGATAAAAATGTTATTTAGAAATAATGCAGAATTATGCTGATAAAATAGATAAACGTTTACGCTGTATTTTAGAAAGTTTTTTACCCAATATTTACTTCAGAACCTTCTCACATGAAAACATTTTAAAAGAAAAGTTCAGACTGACCACAAGCAATTAGTATCACTTGTCAGATTCGGGATTTGTTTGACTTAAGCTTCGATAAATAAAAGATAAGCGAACGTACGAAAAAAAAGATATAAATGTTATTTAGAATTAATGCAGCATTATGCTGATAAAATAGATAAATGTTTACACTGTATTTTATTAAGTTTTTTAACCGTTATTTACTTCAAAACTTTCTCACATGAAAACATTTGAAAAGAAAAGTTCAGACTGATCACAAGAAATTAGAATTAGTTGCCAAATTCGGCATTTGATTGGATCAAGCAATTTGCGACGAGCGTTGTAATGACAGGTATGTTTGCTGTTTCATCAATACAAAAATGTGGAACATTTAGGAAAGAGCTGGATATAACTGAACTTACCTCTTACTAAATGATCCATATTTCGGCATTGCTTTTCTTCGATAAATCAATAGACAGGTACAAAATCATGACAAAATTTTCTTTCAATTTGCTTTGCTATCGATGTTTCACTTCAATAAAAAAAAATCATAGGTAATCAGGGTACAAAATCATGACAAAAAATTTAAAAATGGCCCTTTCTCAAGTGTTACTAATATTGATATTACCTTCCTCCTTTTCCAATGGCATGTGATTTTAAACAGGAAAATGTCATTTTGCATTGAAGATGAAATGTATTACCTGTTTTTAAATACATCATTCGACAGGTACAATGTCAGGAGACAAATCTTTTATCATATTGCATACTTGGAACATTTGGAAAAAAACTGATGAAAAATTAGCCCTTTTTCAAATGTTACTAATATGTGATGTTGCTTTCTTCACTTTTTTATTGATCTGCAAATAAAAAGGATTTTTTAAAAATGAGATAACTACAGTACATTATACAAGTGAAGGTAATAAGAATTAGGAGTAAAACATAATAGTGGGTTGGTCTAAAATAATTTTTGTTATAAGTTTGGTGAGAAAAAATTTTTCGATGGCTTTGCCAGAATAGGTGCTTAGATTAAGTTGTCAAAATCTTTGGCTTAAGCAATTTGTGACGATGTTATAATGACAGGTATTGTTTACTGTTTCATCAATTCAAAAATGTGGAACATTTAGGAAAGAGCTGGATATACCTGAACTTACCTCTTACTAAATGATCCATATCTTTGGGTTGCCTATCTTTGATAAATCAATAGACAAGTACAATAAAAGGAGAATATTTGTTTTTATAGCGAACATTTGGTAAAGAGATCTGATGAAAAATTACCGTTTCTCAAATGTTACTAATAGTGATGTTACTTTCTCTTCACTTTCCCAGTGACATTCTATTTGAAATAGGAAAAATATATGTTACATCAATACAAAAATGTGGAACATTAAGGAAAGAGCTGGATATTAATGAACGTACCTCTTACTTAATGATCCATATTTCTGCATTGCTTTACTTCAATAAATCAATAGACAGGTACAATATCAGGAAAAAAACAAACATCATGCATACTCGGAACATTTGACTGATCACTTAAAATTGGAATAAGTTATAAAAATCGGCATTTGTTTGTGAAATGTTCAACGTGAACAATTGGTAAAGAACTAATGAAAAATCACTCTTTCTCAAATGTTACTAATATGTGGTATTTCTTTTATCATTTTTTTTTGATCTGCAGTTGAAAAAGATTTCTTTGAGTGAGATGATTTTAGTACAATATCCAGGGAAGGTAATCAGATTTATGCGTCAAAGATGATTGTGGGTTGAGCTGAATATTTTTGTTAAAAGTTTTGTGGTTAAAATTTTTCCGATGGTTTTCCTATGCTCTAAAATAATGATTTGCTATCTTTTAGAAATATTACTATATTACAGAACTAATATATAGCAAATAAACCTTATATAATTTATACACGTTTGAAAATTTTGGTATGGCTATTATTCAATTAACCATTAAAAATATAAATAATTTGCTTTGGCTATCGTCGTTTTCCACTTCAATAAAAAAAGGTAAGCGAACGTACAAAAAAAAAAAGATAAAAATGTTATTTAGAAATAATGCAGAATTATGATGATAAAATAGATAAACGTTTACGCTGTATTTTAGAAAGTTTTTTAATCAATATTTACTTCCAGAACCTTCTCACATGAAAACATTTTAAAAGAAAAGTTCAAACTGATCACAAAGCAATTAGAATTACTTGTCAAATTCGGGATTTGTTTGGCTTAAGCTTCGATAAAAAAAAATGATAAGCGAACGTACAAAAAAAAAGAATGATATAAATGTTATTTAGAAATAATGCAGCATTATGCTGATAAAAATAGATAAATGTTTTTACACTGTATTTTAGTAAGTTTTTTTTTTAAGCCGTTATTTACTTCAAAACTTTCTCACATGAAAAACATTTGAAAAGAAGCAGTTCAGACTGATCACAAGAAATTAGAATTAGTTGCCAAATTCGGCATTTGATTGGATCAAGCAATTTGCGACGAGCGATGTAATGACAGGTATGTTTGCTGTTTCATCAATACAAAAATGTGGAACATTTAGGAAAGAGCTGGATATAACTGAACTTACCTCTTACTAAATGATCCATATTTTCGGCTTTGCTTTTCTTCGATAAATCAATAGACAGGTACAAAATCATGACAAAATTTCTTTCAATTTGCTTTGCTATCGTCGTTTCACTTCAATAAAAAAAATCATAGGTAATCAGGCACAAAATCATGACAAAAAATTTAAAAATGGCCCTTTCTCAAGAGTTAATAATATTGATATTACCTTCCTCCTTTTCCAATGGCATGTGATTTTAAACAGGAAAAATGTCATTTTTTGCATTGAGATGAATGTATTTCCTGTTTTTGAAATACATCATTCGACAGGTTACAATGTCAGGAGACAAATCTTTTATCATATTGCATACTTGGAACATTTGGAAAAAAACTGATGAAAAATTAGCCCTTTTCAAATGTTTACTAATATGTGGAGTGTTGCTTTCTTCACTTTTTATTGATCTGCAAATAAAAAGGATTTTTTAAAAATGAGATAACTACAGTACATTATACAGTGAAGGTAATTAGAAATTAGGAGTAAAACATAAATAGTGTGGTTGGTCTAAATAATTTTTGTTATAAGTTTGGTGGAGAAAAAATTTTTTCGATGGCTTTGCCAGAATAGGTGCTTATAGATTAAGTTGTCAAAATCTTTGGCTTAAGCAATTTGTGACGAGTGTTATAATGACAGGTATGTTTTACTGTTTCATCAATTCAAAAATGTGGAACATTTAGGAAAGAGCTGGATATACCTGAACTTACCTCTTACTAAATGATCCATATCTTTGGGTTTGCCTATCTTTGATAAATCAATAGACAAGTACAATAAAAGGAGAATATATTGTTTTTATAGCGAACATTTGGTAAGAGCTGATGAAAAATTACCGTTCTCAAATGTTACTAATAGGGGATGTTACTTTCTTCACTTTCCAGTGACATTCTATTTGAAATAGGGAAAAAAATATTGTTACATCAATACAAAAATATGAGGAACATTAAGGAAAGGAGCTGGATATTAATGAACTACCTCTTACTAAATGATCCATATTTCTGCATTGCTTTTACTTCAATAAATCAATAGACAGGTACAATATCAGGAAAAAAAAACAAACATCATGCATACTCGGAACATTTGACTGATCACTTAAAATTGGAATAAGTTATAAAAAATCGGCATTTGTTACTGTGAAATGTTCAAACGTGAACAATTGGTAAAGAACTAATGAAAAATCACTCTTCCTCAAATGTTACTAATATGTGGTTATTTCTTTTATCATTTTTTTCTTTTGATCTGAGTTTAGTTGAAAAAGATTTCTTTGAGTGAGATGATTTTAGTACAATATCCAGGGAAGGTAATCAGATTTATGCGTCAAAGATGATTGTGGGTTGAGCTGAATATTTTTGTTAAAAGTTTTGTGGTTAAAATTTTTTCCGATGGTTTTTCCTATGCTCTAAAAATAATGATTTGCTATCTTTTAGAAATATTACTATAATTACAGAACTAATATATATGCAAATAAAATCTTATATAATTATACACGTTTGAAAATTTTGGTATGGCTATTATTCAATTAACCATTAAAATATAATAATTGCTTTGCTATCGTCGTCGTTTCACTTCAATAAAAAAAAGGTAAGCGAACGTACAAAAAAAAAAAATAAAAATGTTATTTAGAAATAATGCAGAATTAATGATGATAAAATAGATAAACGTTTTTACGCTGTATTTAGAAAGTTTTTTAAATCAATATTTACTTCAGAACCTTCTCACCATGAAAACATTTTTAAAAGAAAAGTTCAAACCTGATCACAAGCAATTAGAAATCACTTGTCAAATTCGGGATTTGTTTTGACTAAAGCTTCGATAAATAAAAGATAAAGCGAACGTACGAAAAAAAAGATATAAATGTTATTTAGAATTAATGCAGCATTAAGCTGATAAAATAGATAAATGTTTACACTGTATTTTAGTAAGTTTTTTAACCCTTATTTACTTCCAAAACTTTCTCACATGAAAACATTTTTTTTTTTTTTTTAAAAGAACAAGTTCAGACTTGATCACAAGAAAATTAGAATTAGTTGCCAAAATACGTGCATTTGAAATTGGATCAAGCAAATTTGCGACGAGCGTTTGTAATGACAGGTATGTTTTTGCTGTTTCATCAATACAAAAATGTGGAACATTTAGGAAAGAGCTGATGATATAACTGAACTTACCTCTTACAAAATGATCCATATATTCGGCGTCTGCTTTTCTTCGATAAATCAATAGACAGGTACAAAATCATGACAAAATTTCTTTCAATTTTGCTTTTGCTATCGTCGTTTCATTTCAATAAAAAAAATCATAGGTAATCAGTACAAAATCATGACAAAAAATTTAAAATGGCCCTTTCTCAAGTGTTAATATATATTATATTACCTTCCTCCCTTTTCCAATGGCATGTGATTTTAAACAGGAAAAATGTCTATTTTGCATTGAGATGAATGTATTATCTGTTTTTAAATACATCATTCGACAGGTACAATGTCAGGTAGACAAATCTTTATCATATTGCATACTTGGAACATTTGGAAAAAAACTGATGAAAAATTAGCCCTTTTCAAATGTTACTAATATTTCGATGATGTTGCTTTCCTTCACTTTTTATTGATCTGCAAATAAAAAAGGATTTTTTAAAAATGAAGATAACTACAGTACATTATACAGTGAAGGTAATTAGAATTAGGAGAAAAACATAATAGTATGGTTGGTCTAAATAATTTTTGTTATATGTTTGGTGGAGAATAAAATTTTTCGATGGCTTTGCCAGTTAATAGGTGCTTAGATTAAGTTTCAAAATCTTTGGCTTAAGCAATTGTGACGAGTGTTATAATGACAGGTATGTTTACTGTTTCATCAATACAATGCAAAAATGTGGAACATTTAGGAAAGAGCTGATATACCTGAACTTAACCTCTTACTAAATGATCCGATATCTTTGGGATTGCCTATCTTTGATAAATCAATAGACAAGTACAATAAAAGGAGAATATTTGTTTTTTTATTGCGAACAGTTTGGTAAAGAGCTGATGAAAAATATACCGTTTCTCAAATGTTACTAATAGGTGATGTTACTTTCTTCACTTTCCCAGTGACATTCTTTATTTGAAAATAGGAAAAATATTGTTACATCAAATACAAAAAATGTGGAACATTAAGGAAAGAGCTGGATATTTAAATGAACGTACCTCTTACTAAATGATCCATATTTCTGCATTGCTTTACTTCAATAAATCAATAGACAGGTACAATATCAGGAAAAAAACAAACATCATGCATACTCGGAACATTTGACTGATCACTTAAAATTAGAATAAGTTATAAAAATCGGCATTTGTTTGTGAAATGGTTCAACGTGAAACAATTGGTAAAGAACTAAATGAAAAATCACCCTTCTCAAAAAAATGTACCTAATACTGTGTTGTATTTCTTTTATCATTTTTTTTGATCTGTACAGTTGAAAAAGATTTCTTTGAGTGAGATGATTTTAAGTACAATATCCAGGGAAGGTAATCATATTTATGCGTCAAAGAATGATTGTGGGTTGAGCTGAATATTTTTGTTAAAAGTTTTGTGGTTAAAATTTTTTCCGATGGTTTTTCCAATGCTCTAAAATAATGATTGCTATCTTTTAGAAATATTACTTATATTACAGAACTAATATATAGCAAATAAATCTTATATAATTTATACACGTTTGAAAATTTTGGTATGGCTATTATTACAATTAACCAATAAAATATAAATAATTTAAACTTGCTTTGCTATCGTCGTTTTCCACTTCAATAAAAAAAGGATAAACGAACGTGAACAAAAAAAAAGATAAAAATGTTATTTAGAAATAATGCAGAATTATGATGATAAAATAGATACACGTTTACGCTGTATTTCTTAGAAAGTTTTTTAACTGCCCAATATTTACATTCAGAACCTTCTCAACATGAAAACATTGAAAAAAGAAAAGTTCAGACTGACCGCACAAGCAATTAGAAATTACTTGTCAGATTCGGGATTTGATTAAGAGAGTAAGCTTCGAGCGTCGAAACGAAAAGAGAAGCGAACGTACAAAAAAAAGATATAAATGTTATTTAGAAATAATGCAGCATTAAGCTATAAAATAGATAAATGTTTACACTGTATTTTAATTAAGTTTTTTAAAACCGTTATTTACTTCAAAAACTTTCTCACATGAAAACATTGAAAAGAACAAGTTCAGACTGAACACAAGAAATTAGAATTGATTAGTTGCCAAATTCGGACATTTGCATTGGATCAAGCAATTGCGACGAGCGTTGTAATGACAGGTATGTTTTTGCTGTTAATCATCAATACAAAAATGTGGAACATTTAGGAAAAGAGCTGGATATAACTGAACTTACCTCTTACTAAATGATCCATATTTCGGCCATTGCTTTTCTTCGATAAATCAATAGACAGGTACAAAATCATGACAAAATTTCTTTCAATTTGCTTTGCTATCGTCGTTTCACTTCAATAAAAAAAATATCATAGGTAAGAGCAGGTACAAAATCATGACAAAAAATTTAAAAATGGCCCTTTCTCAAGTGTTACTAATATTGATATTACCTTCCTCCTTTTCCAATGGCATGACGTGATTTAAACAGGAAAATGTCATTTTGCATTGAGATGAAATGTATTACCTGTTTTTATAAATACATCATTCGACAGGTACAATGTCAGGAGACAAATCTTTATCATATTGCATACTTGAACACATTATGGACAAAAAACTGATTGAAAACTTAGCCTTTTCCAAAATGATTGACTAATATGTAATGTTTGCTTTCGTTCACTTTGATTGATTACTGCAAATAAAAAGGATTTTTTAAAAATGAGAAGATAACTACAGTAAATTAATACAGTGAAGTAAATAAGAATTAGGAGTAAAACAGAATAGGTGGGTGGTCTAAATAA
>OZ023152.1:4276226-4297858 GCA_963675895.2 Styela plicata
AATATCTTGTTTTTTTCATAATTTTAATTATCTTCCCCGAATATTGTGCTACATTCGTCTAACTCAAAGAAATCCTTTTCAATTGCAGATAAAAAAAAATGAATGAATCACAGATCAGTAACATTTGAGAAAGGGTGATTTTTCATCAGCTCTTTACCAAAATGTTCACGGTGAAAGATTATTGATTTATTGAAAAAAAGCAACGCCGCAATATGGTACATTTATTTAGAGGTAAGTTCAGTTGTATCCAGCTCTTTCCTAAATGTTCCACATTTTTGTATTGATGAAACAGCAAACATACCTGTCATTACAACGCTCGTCGCAAATTGCTTGGGCCAAACAAATGCCGAATTTGGCAACTAATTCTAATTGCTTGTGATCAGTCTGAACTTTTCTTTTAAAATGTTTTCATGTGAGAAAGTTCTGAAGTAAATAATGGTTAAAAAAAATTCTAAAATACAGTGTAAACATTTATCTATTTTTTCAGCATAATGCTGCAATATTTCTAAATAATCTTTATATCTTTTTTTTCGAACGTTCGCTTATCTTTATCTTATCGAAGCTTAAGCCAAACAAATGCCAAATTTGACAACTAATTTTAATTGCTTGTGATCAGTCTGAACTACGAATATTCTCTTTATATTGTACCTGTCTATTGATTTATCGATGAAAGGCAACGCAAAGATATGGATCATTTAGTAAGAGGTAAGTTCAGGTATATCCAGCTCTTTCCTAAATGTTCCACATTTTTGTATTGATGAAACAGTGAACATACCTGTCATTATAACACTCGTCACAAATTGCTTAAACCAAAGAAATATCGAATTGGACAACTTAATTTAAGCGCCTATTCTAACAAAACCATCGAAAAATTTTTCACCACCAAACTTATAACCATAAATATTTAGAACAATCCACTATTATGTTTGACTCCTAATTCGAATTACCTTCACTGTATAATGTACTATAGTTATCCAATTTTAAAAAAATCCTATTTAATTGGAGATCAATAAAAATTGAAGAAAGTAACATCACATATTGGCAACATTTGAAAATGGGTAATTTTTCATCAGCCATTTTTAAATATTTTCCAATTATTTGAGCCCAGCAAAAAGTCGGAAAAAATTTTCACCACCAAACTCATAACAAAAATATTTAGCTCAACCCAATATCATGTTTGACTCATAATTCTAATTATCTTCCCCGAATATTGTGCTACATTTATCTAACTTAAAAAAATCTTTTCTATTGCAGATGAAATAAAAATGAAGAAACATCACAGATCTTTAAAATTCGAGAAAGGTGATTTTTCATCAGCTCTTTACCAAATATAAACGGTGAAGAAATTTTGTCATAATATTGTGCCTGTCTATTGATTTTTGAAGAAAAGCAACGCGGAAATGTGGATCATTTAGTAAGAGGTAAGTTCAGTTGTATCCAGCTCTTTCCTAAATGTTCCACATTTTTGTATTCATGAAACAGCAAACATACCTGTCATTACAACGCTCGTCGCAAATTGCTTGAGCCAAACAAATGCCGAATTTGCAACTAATTCTAATTGTTTGTAATAACTTTGAACTTTTATTTTAAAATGTTTTTATGTGGGAAGGTTCCTAAGTAAATAATGGTTAAAAAACTTTCTAGAATACAGTATGAACATTTATTTATTTTATCAGCATAAGGCTACATTATTTCTGAATAACATTTATATCTTTTTTTTCGTACGTTCGCTTATCTTTTTCTTATCGAAGCTTAAGCCAAAAAATATTTGCATACGTGTATAAATTATATTGGTTCTATTTGATATATGTTAGTTCTGTAATATAGTAATATTTCTGTAATAAAGCAAATCATTATTTGAGAGCATAGCAGAACCATCAAAAAAAAATTTTACCACCAAACTTGTAACAAAAATATTAAGCTCAACCCAATATCATGTTTGACGCATAAATCTAATTACCTTACCTCGATATTGTACTAAATCCATCCCACTCGATAGAAATCCTTTTCAATTGCAGATCAAAGAAAAATGATAAAAGAAACACCACATATTAGTAACATTTGAGAAAGGGTGATTTTTATTCAGCTTTTTACCGAATTTTGACGTTTTATCAAATTTGAGCCCAGCAAAAACATCGGATAAAATTTTCACCACCAAACTTGTAACAAAAATATTAAGCTCAACCCAATATCATGTTTGACTCATAATTCTAATTAACTTCCCTGAATATTGTGCTACATTCATCTAACTCAAAGAAATCTTTTTGAATTACAGATCGAATAAAAATGAAGAAACATCACAGATCTGTAACATTTGAGAAAGGGTGATTTTACATCAGTTCTTTACCAAATGTTCACGGTGAAAGAAATTTTGTCATGATATTGTACCTTTCCATTGATTTATTGAAGAAAAGCAACGCCGAAATATGGATCATTTATTGAGAGCTAAGTTCAGTTATATCCAGCTCTTTCCTAAATGTTCCACATTTTGTATTGATGAAACAGCAAACATACCTGTCATTACAACGTTAGTCGCAAATTGCTTGAGCTAAAGAAATGCCGAATTTGGAACTAATTCTAATTGCTTGTGATAAGTTTGAACTTTTCTTTTAAAATGTTTTCATGTGAGAAAGTTCTGAAGTAAATAATGATTAAAAAACTTTCTAAAATAAAGTGTAAACATTTATATATTTTATCAGCACAATGCTGCATTATTTCTACATAACATTTATATCTTTTTTTTGTACGTTCGCTTATCTTTCTCTTATCGAAGCTTAAGCCAAACAAATGCCGAATTTGACAACTAATTCTAATTGCTTGTGATCAGTCTGAACTTTTCTTTTAAAATGTTTTCATGTGAGAAAGTTCTGAAGTAAATAACGGTTGAAAAACTTTGTAAAATACAGCGTAAACATTTATTTATTTTTTCAGCATAATGCTGCATTATTTCTAAATAACACTTTTATCTTTTTTTTGTACGTTCGCTTATCTTATTTTTTATTGAAGTGAAACGATGATAGCAAAGCAAATTATTATATTTTATTGGTTAATTGAATAATAACCATAACAATATTTCTGTAATGTAGCAAATCATTACTTTAGAGCACAGCAAAACCATCGAAATAAATTTTAACCACCAAACTTTAAAGAAATATATTTAGCTCAACCCACTATCACTCAAAGAAATCTTTTTCAATTGCAGATCAAAGAAAAATTTTAAAAGAAATACCACATATTAGTAACATTTGAGAAAGGGTGATTTTTCATCAGTTCTTTACCAATTGTTCATGTTGAACATTTCACAAACAAATGCCGAATTTTATAACTTATTCTAATTTTAAGTGATCAGTCAAATGTTCCGAGTATGCATGATGTTAGTTTTTTTCCTGATATTGTACCTGTCTATTAATTTTTTGCGGAAATCAGTCAAAGTTTCCGAGTATGCGTGATGTTAGTTTTTCCTAATATTGTACCTGTCTAGTGATTTATTGCAGAAAAGCAATGCAGAAATATGGATCATTTATTAAGAGGTAAGTTCATTAATATGCAGCTCTTTCCTTAATATTCCACATTTTTGTATTGATGTAACAATATTTTTCCTATTTCAAATAGAATGTCACTGGAAAGTGAAAAAAGTAACATCACCTATTAGTAACATTTGAGAAACGGTAATTTTTCATCAGCTCTTTACCAAATGTTCGCAATAAAAACAAATATTCTCCTTTTATTGTACCTGTCTATTGATTTATCGAAGATAGACAACCCAAAGATATGGATCATTTAGTAAGAGGTAAATTCAGGTATATCCAGCTCTTTTCTAAATGTTCCACAATTTTGTATTGATGAAACAGTAAACATACCTGTCATTATAACACTCGTCACGAATTGCTCAAGCCAAGAAAAAGTCGAATTTGACAACTTAATTTAAGCTCCTATTCTGGAAAAACCATCGAAAAATTTTTTCTCCACCAAACTTATAACAAAAAATATTTTGACCAACCCACTATTATGTTTGACTCCTAATTCTAATTACCTGCACTGTATAATGTACTATAGTTATCTCATTTTTAAAAAATCCTTTTTTTTTTGCAGATCAATTAAAAGTGAAGAAAGTAACATCACATATTAGTAACATTTGAAAAGGGGTAATTTTTCATCAGCTTTTTTCCAAATGTTCCAAGTATGCAATATGATAAAGATTTGGCTCCTGACATTGTACCTGTCGAATGATGTATTTAAAAAAAGCAATACATTCATTTCAATGCAAAATGACTTTTTCCTCTTTAAAATCACATTCCATTGGAAAGGGAGGAAGGTAATATCAATATTAGTAACACTTGAGGAAGGACCATTTTTAATTTTTTTTCAATAATTTGAGCCTAGCAAAAACATCGGAAAAAACTTTCACCACCAAACTCATAAAAAATATTTAGCTCAACCCAATATCATGTTTGACTCATAATTCTAATTATCTTCCCTGAATATTGTGCTACATTCATATAACTTACTGAAATCTTTTTCAATTGCAGATCAAAAAAAAAAAATGAAGAAACATCACAGATCAGAAATATTTAAGAAAGGGTGATTTTTCATCAGTTCTTTACCAAGATTCACGGTGAAAGAAATTTTGTCATGATTTTGTACCTGTCTATTGATTTATCGAAGAAAAGCAACGCCGAAATATGGATCATTTAGTAAGAGGTAAGTTAAGTTATATCCAGCTCTTTCCTAAATGTTCCACATTTTTGTATTGATGAAACAACAAACATACCTGTCATTACAACGCTCGTCGCAAATTGCTTGATCCAATCAAATGCCGAATTTGACAACTAATTCTAATTGCTTGTGATCAGTCTGAACTTTTCTTTTCAAATGTTTTCATGTGAGAAAGTTTTGAAGTAAATAAGGGTTCAAAAACTTACTAAAATACAGTGTAAACATTTATCTATTTTATCAGCATAATTTTTTTGACCATCATAATATTTGTTTAATTTAAGTATTATACAATAGATTTGCCACGAGCTGGAATTTATTGTTAATGTTTTCCTAGACCGAAAATTTCGGACACATCTTAGGAAAAAACGGTTGTTACTGAACTTAGCTCTTTCTAAAGGATCCCTATTTTTGCATTGCCGTTCATTGGACAATGCCTGAAGAATAATCGTATTTATCTGGCGTATTTGCAAATATTGAAATATCTTTCAACACCAAACCCACTTTCATGTTTACCTACTAATTCAAATTGCCTTTGCTGCCTTTGTAAATATTGATCTCAATAAAAAAATCTTTTTTAATTGCAGATCGTTGAAAAGTTAAGAAAGTAACATCACATTTTAGTAACATTTGGAAAATCGTGATTTTTAATCAGCTCTTTAACTAATGTTCAAAGGATGCAAGATAAAAAAATATTTTTCTCCTGATAGTACCTTCGAATGGTATATTGAAGAAAGGTGGCGCAATAATATGGATCATTCAGTAAGAGGTAGTGTGGAGAGATATTTATTGAGATATTACGGATGATTCGAATCCAGTATAAAAGTAAATCGCTTGACTAGATGGTCAACCTTTCATCATAATACCCGTAACAAATTTATTCGAACCAACCAGCTGTAGTTATGACAACTCATTCTAATTGCCATTGAACAGGCTGAACTTTTCCTCAATTATGTTTGTACGTGAGCGAATTCTAAAATAATGATTAGTACCAACTTTCTAAAATACAGCGTAAACGTTTATTTATTTTATCAGAATAATGCAGCTTAATTTTTAAATAAAACTTTAATCTTTTTTTTTTTGTTTGTTTGATTATTTTTATTTTATCAATTTTGCACGAAAATAGCAAAGCAATATTTTCTATTTTGATTGGTCAACTGAAGAATAGTTGAGAAAAAATAAGGGCTATTCATTAAGATACACGTTCTTTTCTAGGCAGCTTTTTGTGTATCTTACACGATTTGGCGTAACTGACTCAAAATTAAGTCACATATTCATCTCGATAAAAATGTTCTTTTTTTAACCACAAAATTGCAGATCATTGAGGATTAAAGAAAGCAACATCACATATTAGTAACATTTATCATTTTGACACAAAGGGAGACTTAAAGCAAATAGCTATGCAGACAACAACATGCAACAATATCCTACGATATTGAATTTTTTGAGAAAGTAACATTACAGATTGGAGGCAATGGATAATATATGATTTTTAACAGCTATAAATCATATGTTGCTGATATGCAAGATGAAAAAAGTTTTTTACTATTACGCTATTACAATACTATAATACGTATATAAGTTATATACGTTTTATTTAAAATATATATTTGTTTAATTCGAGAGGATAGCAAATCAATATTTTATTTTCAAATTTTCAAACTTTAATGTAACAATCGTATCGTATGTATTCTGGATCATACACCGATTATACACTAGAACACACCAGTTTGACAACGCGTGACTTTCAAACGCTTCAAATCCCTCTCCATGACTTCAAAGAACCTAGATCTCCTACTAATGAACTTTCACCTAATTTGTGTGATCAGTCAAATGTTCCAATTACGCATGATGTTATTTTTTCCTGATATAGTACCTGTCTATTGATTTATTGCAGAAAAGCAACGCAGAAATATGGATCATTTAGTAAGAGGTAAGTTCAGTTATATCCAGCTCTTTCCTTAATGTTCCACATTATTGAATTGATGAAACAATATTTTTCCTATTTCAAATAGTATGTTACTGGAAAGTCAGTTATATCCAGCTCTTTCCTTATTGTTCCACATTTTTGAATTGATGAAACAATATTTTTTCTATTTCAAATAGTATGTCACTGGAAAGTGAAAAAAGTAACATCACCTATTTGTAACTTTGGGAAACGGTGATTTTTCATCAGCGCTTTACCAAATGTTCGCGATAAAAACGAATATTCTCCTTATATCGTACCCGTCTATTGATTTATCGAAGAAAGGCAACGCAAAAATATAGATCATTTAGTAAGAGGTAAGTTCAGGTATATCAGCTCTTTCCTAAATGTTCGATATTTTCTTTATTGAAGAATTAGTAAACATACCTGTCAATATAACACTCGTCACAAATTGCTTAAGCCAAAGAACTGTCGAATTTGACAAATTATTCTGAGCGCCTATTCTAGTAAAACCATCGAAAATATTTTTCACTCCCAAACTTATAACAAAAAATATTTAGACCAACCCACTAATATGTTTGACTCCTAATTCTAATTACGTTAACTTTTAAATGTACTATAGTCATCTCATTTAAAATAAATCCTTTTCAATTGCAGGCCAATAAAAAGTGAGAAAGTAACATCATATATTAGTAACATTTTAAAAGGGGTGATTTTTCATTAGCTCTTTACCAAATGTTCCAAGTATGCGAGATGATAAAGATTTTTCTCCTGACATTGTACCTGTCGAATGATATATTTAAAAAAGCGTAATACATTCATCTCAATGCCAAATGACCTTTTCCTGTTTAAAATCGCATGTTATTGGTAAGGGAGGAAGGTAATATGAATATTAGTAACATTTGAGAAAGGGCCATTTTTAATTTTTTTCCAATAATTTGAGCCCAGCAAAAACATCGGAAAAAATTTTCACCACCGAACTCATAACAAAAATACTTAGCTCAACCCAATATCTTGTTTTTTTCATAATTTTAATTATCTTCCCCGAATATTGTGCTACATTCGTCTAACTCAAAGAAATCCTTTTCAATTGCAGATAAAAAAAAATGAATGAATCACAGATCAGTAACATTTGAGAAAGGGTGATTTTTCATCAGCTCTTTACCAAATGTTCACGGTGAAAGATTATTGATTTATTGAAAAAAAGCAACGCCGCAATATGGTACATTTATTTAGAGGTAAGTTCAGTTGTATCCAGCTCTTTCCTAAATGTTCCACATTTTTGTATAGATGAAACAGCAAACATACCTGTCATTACAACGCTCGTCGCAAATTGCTTGGGCCAAACAAATGCCGAATTTGGCAACTAATTCTAATTGCTTGTGATCAGTCTGAACTTTTCTTTTAAAATGTTTTCATGTGAGAAAGTTCTGAAGTAAATAATGGTTAAAACAAATTCTAAAATACAGTGTAAACATTTATCTATTTTTTCAGCGTAATGCTGCAATATTTCTAAATAATCTTTATATCTTTTTTTTCGAACGTTCGCTTATCTTTATCTTATCGAAGCTTAAGCCAAACAAATGCCAAATTTGACAACTAATTTTATTTGCTTGTGATCAGTCTGAACTACTCTTTTAAAATGTTATTATGTGAGAAGGTTCTGAAGTAAATATCGATTAAAAAACTTTCTAAAATACAGCGAAAACCTATATCTATTTTATCAGCATAATGCTGCATTATTTCATAATAACATTTTTATCCTTTTTATCGTACGTTCGCTTTTTTTTATTGAAGTGAAACGAAGATATCAAAGCAAAATATTATATTTTATTGGTTAATTGAATAATAGCCACAACAATATTTCTGTAATATAGCGAATCATTATTTAGGAAGCAAAATCATCGAAAAAAATTTTACCACCAAACTTTTAACAAAAATATTTAGCTCAACCCACTATCATGGTAGATGCATAAACCTAATTACCTTTCATGGATATTGTACTAAATTCATCTCACTCAAAAAATCTTTTTCAATTGCAGATCAAAGAAAAATGTTAAAAGAAACACCACATATTAGTAACATTTGAAAAAGGGTGATTTTTCATCAGTTCTTTACCAATTGTTCACGTTGAACATTTCACAAACAATGCCGAATTTTATAACTTATTCTAATTTTATGTAATCAATCAAATGCTCCGAGTATACATGATGTTATTTTTTTCTTGATATTGTACCTGTCTATTGATTTATTGAAGAAAAGCATTGCAGAAATATGGATCATTTAGTAAGAGGTAAGTTCAGTAATATCCAGCTCTTCCTTTAATGTTCCACATTTTTGTATTGATGAAACAATATTTTTCCTATTTCAAATAGTATGTTACTGGAAAGTGAAGAAAGTAACATCCCATATTAGTAAAATTTGAGAAATGGTGATTTTTCATCAGGTCTTTACCAAATGTTCGCGATAAAAACGAATATTCTCCTTATATTGTACCTGTCTATTGATTTATCGATGAAAGGCAACGCAAAGATATGGATCATTTAGTAAGAGGTAAGTTCAGGTATATCCAGCTCTTTCCTAAATGTTCCACATTTTTGTATTGATGAAACAGTAAACATACCTGTCATTATAACACTCGTCACAAATTGCTTAAACCAAAGAAATATCGAATTGGACAACTTAATTTAAGCGCCTATTCTAACAAAACCATCGAAAAATTTTTCACCACCAAACTTATAACCATAAATATTTAGAACAATCCACTATTATGTTTGACTCCTAATTCGAATTACCTTCACTGTATAATGTTCTATAGTTATCCAATTTTAAAAAAATCCTATTTAATTGGAGATCAATAAAAATTGAAGAAAGTAACATCACATATTGGCAACATTTGAAAATGGGTAATTTTTCATCAGCTCTTTACCAAATGTTCCAAGTATGCAAGATGATAAAGATTTGTCTCCTGACATTGCACCTGTCGAATGATGTATTTAAAAAAAAGTAATACATTCATCTGAATGCAAAGTGACCTTTTCCTGTTTAAAATCACATGTCATGGAAAAGGGAGGAAGGTAATATCAATATTAGTGACATTTGAGAAAGGGCCATTTTTAAATATTTTCCAATTATTTGAGCCCAGCAAAAAGTCGGAAAAAATTTTCACCACCAAACTCATAACAAAAATATTTAGCTCAACCCAATATCATGTTTGACTCATAATTCTAATTATCTTCCCCGAATATTGTGCTACATTTATCTAACTTAAAAAAAAATCTTTTCTATTGCAGATGAAATAAAAATGAAGAAACATCACAGATCTTTAAAATTCGAGAAAGGTGATTTTTCATCAGCTCTTTACCAAATATAAACGGTGAAGAAATTTTGTCATAATATTGTGCCTGTCTATTGATTTTTGAAGAAAAGCAACGCGGAAATGTGGATCATTTAGTAAGAGGTAAGTTCAGTTGTATCCAGCTCTTTCCTAAATGTTCCACATTTTTGTATTGATGAAACAGCAAACATACCTGTCATTACAACGCTCGTCGCAAATTGCTTGAGCCAAACAAATGCCGAATTTGCAACTAATTCTAATTGTTTGTAATAACTTTGAACTTTTATTTTAAAATGTTTTTATGTGGGAAGGTTCCTAAGTAAATAATGGTTAAAAAACTTTCTAGAATACAGTATGAACATTTATTTATTTTATCAGCATAAGGCTACATTATTTCTGAATAACATTTATATCTTTTTTTCGTGCGTTCGCTTATCTTTTTCTTATCGAAGCTTAAGCCAAAAAATATTTGCATACGTGTATAAATTATATTGGTTCTATTTGATATATGTTAGTTCTGTAATATAGTAATATTTCTGTAATAAAGCAAATCATTATTTGAGAGCATAGCAGAACCATCAAAAAAAAATTTTACCACCAAACTTGTAACAAAAATATTAAGCTCAACCCAATATCATGTTTGACGCATAAATCTAATTACCTTACCTCGATATTGTACTAAATCCATCCCACTCGATAGAAATCCTTTTCAATTGCAGATCAAAGAAAAATGATAAAAGAAACACCACATATTAGTAACATTTGAGAAAGGGTGATTTTTATTCAGCTTTTTACCGAATTTTGACGTTTTATCAAATTTGAGCCCAGCAAAAACATCGGATAAAATTTTCACCACCAAACTTGTAACAAAAATATTAAGCTCAACCCAATATCATGTTTGACTCATAATTCTAATTAACTTCCCTGAATATTGTGCTACATTCATCTAACTCAAAGAAATCTTTTTGAATTACAGATCGAATAAAAATGAAGAAACATCACAGATCTGTAACATTTGAGAAAGGGTGATTTTTCATCAGTTCTTTACCAAATGTTCACGGTGAAAGAAATTTTGTCATGATATTGTACCTTTCCATTGATTTATTGAAGAAAAGCAACGCCGAAATATGGATCATTTATTGAGAGCTAAGTTCAGTTATATCCAGCTCTTTCCTAAATGTTCCACATTTTGTATTGATGAAACAGCAAACATACCTGTCATTACAACGTTAGTCGCAAATTGCTTGAGCTAAAGAAATGCCGAATTTGGAACTAATTCTAATTGCTTGTGATAAGTTTGAACTTTTCTTTTAAAATGTTTTCATGTGAGAAAGTTCTGAAGTAAATAATGATTAAAAAACTTTCTAAAATAAAGTGTAAACATTTATATATTTTATCAGCACAATGCTGCATTATTTCTACATAACATTTATATCTTTTTTTTCTACGTTCGCTTATCTTTCTCTTATCGAAGCTTAAGCCAAACAAATGCCGAATTTGACAACTAATTCTAATTGCTTGTGATCAGTTTGAACTTTTCTTTTAAAATGTTTTCATGTGAGAAAGTTCTGAAGTAAATAACGGTTGAAAAACTTTGTAAAATACAGCGTAAACATTTATTTATTTTTTCAGCATAATGCTGCATTATTTCTAAATAACACTTTTATCTTTTTTTTGTACGTTCGCTTATTTTATTTTTTATTGAAGTGAAACGATGATAGCAAAGCAAATTATTATATTTTATTTGGTTAATTGAATAATAACCATAACAATATTTCTGTAATGTAGCAAATCATTACTTTAGAGCACAACAAAACCCTCGAAATAAATTTTAACCACCAAACTTTAAAGAAATATATTTAGCTCAACCCACTATCACTCAAAGAAATCTTTTTCAATTGCAGATCAAAGAAAAATTTTAAAAGAAATACCACATATTAGTAACATTTGAGAAAGGGTGATTTTTCATCAGTTCTTTACCAATTGTTCATGTTGAACATTTCACAAACAAATGCCGAATTTTATAACTTATTCTAATTTTAAGTGATCAGTCAAATGTTCCGAGTATGCATGATGTTAGTTTTTTTCCTGATATTGTACCTGTCTATTAATTTTTTGCGGAAATCAGTCAAAGTTTCCGAGTATGCGTGATGTTAGTTTTTCCTAATATTGTACCTGTCTAGTGATTTATTGCAGAAAAGCAATGCAGAAATATGGATCATTAATTAAGAGGTAAGTTCATTAATATGCAGCTCTTTCCTTAATATTCAACATTTTTGTATTGATGTAACAATATTTTTCCTATTTCAAATAGAATGTCACTGGAAAGTGAAAAAAGTAACATCACCTATTAGTAACATTTGAGAAACGGTAATTTTTCATCAGCTCTTTACCAAATGTTCGCAATAAAAACAAAAATTCTCCTTTTATTGTACCTGTCTATTGATTTATCGAAGATAGGCAACCCAAAAATATGGATCATTTAGTAAGAGTTAAGTTAAGGTATATCCAGCTCTTTCCTAAATGTTCCACATTTTTTTATTAATGAAACAGTAAAAAAATGAAGAAACATCACAGATCAGTACCATTTGAGAAAGGTTGACTTTTCATCAGTTCTATACCAAGATTCACGGTGAAAGAAATTTTGTCATGATTTTGTACCTGTCTATTGATTTATCGAAGAAAGCAACGCCGAAATAAAGATCATTTAGTAAGAGGTGAGTTCAGTTATATCCAGCTCTTTCCTAAATGTTCCACATTTTTGTATTGATGAAACAGTAAACATACCTGTCATTACAACTCTCGTCGCAAATTGCTTGATCCAAACATATGCCGAATTTGGCAATTAATTCTAATTGCTTGTGATCAGTCTGAACTTTTCTTTTCAAATGTTTTCATGTGAGAAAGTTCTGAAGTAAAAAAGGGTTAAAAAAATTACTAAAATACAGTGTAAACATTTATCTATTTTATCAGCATAATGCTGCATTATTTCTAAATAACATTTATATCTTTTTTCCGTACGTTCGCTTATCTTTTTTTTATCGAAGCTTAACCCAAACAAATCCCAAATTTGACAAGTAATTCTAATTGCTTGTGATCAATCTGAACTTTTCTTTTGAAATGCTTTTATGTGAGAAGGTTCTGAAGTAAATATTGGTTAAAAAACTTTCTAAAATAGAGCGTAAACGTTTATCTATTTTATCAGCATAGTTCTGCATTATTTCAAAATAACATTTATATCTTTTTTTTGTACGTTCGCTTATCTTTTTTTTTATTAAAGTGAAACGACGATAGCAAAGCAAATTATTATATTTTATTGGTTAATTGAATAAAAGCCATAACAAAATTTTCAAACGTGTATAAATTATATAAGATTTATTTGCTATATATTAGTTCTGTAATATTTATAAAAGATAGCAAATCATTATTTCAGTGCATAGGAAAACCATCGAAAAAATTTTTACCACCAAACTTTTAACAAAAATATTTAGCTCAACCCACTATCATGTTTGACGCGTAAATCTAATTACCTTCCCTGGATATTATACTAAATTCATTGCACTCAAAGAAATCTTTTTCAATTGCAGATCAAAGAAAAATGTTAAAAGAAATACCACATATTAGTAATATTTTGGAAAGGGTGATTTTTCATCAGTTCTTTACCAATTGTTCATGTTGAACAATTCACAAACAAATGCCGAATTTTATAACGTATTCTAATTTTGAGTGATCAGTCAAATGTTCCGAGTATGCATGATGTTAGTTTTTTTCCTGATATTGTACCTGTCTATTGATTTATTGCAGTGAAGCAATGCAGAAATATGGATCATTTAGTAAGAGGTAAGTTCATTAATATCCAGCTCTTTCCTTAATGTTCCACATTTTTGTATTGATGTAACAATATTTTTCCTATTTCGAATAGAATGTCACTGGAAAGTGAAGAAAGAAGCATCACCTATTAGTAACATTTGAGAAAGGGTTATTATTCATCAGCTCGTTACCAAATGTTCGCGATAAAAACAAATAATCTTCTTTTATTGTACCTGTCTATTGATTTATCGAAGATAGGCAACCCAAAAATATGGATCATTTATTAGAAGGTAAGTTAAGGTATATCCAGCAATTTCCTAAATGTTCCACATTTTTGTATTGATGAAACAGTAAACATACCTGTCATTACCACGCTCATCGCAAATTGCTTGATCCAAACAAATGCCGAATTTGGCAACTAATTCTAATTGCTTGTGATCAGTCTGAACTTTTCTTTTCAAATGCTTTCATGTGAGAAAGTTCTGAAGTAAATAAGGGTTAAGAAACTTACTAAAATACAGTGTAAACATTTATCTATTTTATCAGCATAATGCTGCATTATTTTTAAATAACATTTATATCTTTTTTTTCGTACGTTCGTTTATCTTTTTTTATCGAAGCTTAAGCCAAACAAATCCCGAATTTGACAAGTAATTCTAATTGCTTGTGATCAGTCTGAACTTTTTTTTTAAAATGTTTTCATGTGAGAAGGTTCTGGAGGAAATATTGGTTAAAAAAACTTTCTAAAATACTGCATAAACGTTTATCTATTTTATCAGCATAATTCTGCAGTATTTCTAAATAACATTTTTATTTATTTTTTGTACGTTCGCTTATCTTTTTTTTTTATTGAAGTGAAACGACGATAGCAAAGCAAATTAATATATTTTTTTGCTTAATTGAATAATACCCATCACAATATTTGCAAACGCGAATAAATTATATAAGTTTTATTTCCTATATGTTAGTTCTGTAATATAGTAATATAACCCTTATTATCCAGCTCTTTCCTTAATGTTCCACATTTTTGTATTGATGTAACAATATTTTTCCTATTTCAAATAGAATGTCACTGGAAAGTGAAGAAAGTAACATCACCTATTAGTAACATTTGAGAAACGGTAATTTTTCATCAGCTCGTTACCAAATGTTCGCGATAAAAGCAAATTTTCTTCTATTATTGTACCTGTCTATTGATTTATCGAAGATAGGCAACCCAAAAATATGGATCATTTAGTAAGAGGTAAGTTAAGGTATATTCAGCTCTTTCCTAAATGTTTCACATTTTTGTATTGATGAAACAGTAAAAAAATGAAGAAACATCACAGATCAGTACCATTTGAGAAAGGTTGATTTTTCATCAGTTCTTTACCAAGATTCACGGTGAAAAAAATTTTGTCATGATTTTGTACCTGTCTATTGATTTACCGAAGAAAAGCAACGCCGAAATAAAGATCATTTAGTAAGAGGTGATTTCAGTTATATCCAGCTCTTTCCTAAATGTTCCACATTTTTGTATTGATGAAACAGTAAACATACCTGTCATTACAACGCTCGTCGCAAATTGCTTGATCCAAGCAAATGCCGAATTTGGCAACTAATTCTAATTGCTTGTGATCAGTCTGAACTTTTCTTTTCAAATGTTTTCATGTGAGTAAGTTCTGAAGTAAACAAGAGTTAAAAACTTACTAAAATACAGTGTTAACATTTATTTATTTTATCAGCATAATGCTGCTTTATTTCTAAATAACATTTATATCTTTTTTTTCGTACGTTCGCTTATCTTTTTTTATCGAAGCTTAAGCCAAACAAATCCCGAATTTGACAAGTAATTCTAATACCTTGTGATCATTCTGAACTTTTCCTTCAAAATGTTTTCATGTGAGAAGGTTCTGAAGTAAATATTGGTTAAAAAACTTTCTAAAATACTGCGTAAACGTTTATCTATTTTATCAGCATAATTCTGAATTATTTCTAAATAACATTTTTATCTTTTTTTTTTATCGAAGTGAAACGACGATAGCAAAGCAAATTATTATATTTTATTGGTTAATTGAATAATACCCATCACAATATTTGCAAACGTGTATAAATTATATAAGTTTTATTTCCTATATGTTAGTTCTGTAATATAGTAAAATTTCTGAAATATAGAAAATCATTATTTTAGAGCATAGCAAAACCATCGGAAAAAAATTTAACCACCAAACTTTTAACAAAAATATTTAGCTCAACCCACTATCATGTTTGACGCGTAAATCTAATTACCTTCCATGGATATTATACTAAATTCATTTCACTCAAAGAAATCTTTTTCAATTGCAGATCAAAGAAAAATGTTAAAAGAAATACCACATATTAGTAATATTTGAGTAAGGGTGATTTTTCATCAGTTCTTTACCAATTGTTCATGTTGAACATTTCACAAACAAATGCCGAATTTTATAACTTATTCTAATTTTAAGTGATCAGTCAAATGTTCCGAGTATGCATGATGTTAGTTTTTTCCTGATATTGTACCTGTCTATTGATTTATTGCAGTAAAGCAATGCAGAAATATGGATCATTTAGTAAGAGGTAAGTTCATTAATATCCAGCTCTTTCCTTAATGTTCCACATTTTTGTATTGATGTAACAATATTTTTCCTATTTCAAATAGAATGTCACTGGAAAGTGAAGAAAGTAACATCACCTATTAGTAACATTAGAGAAACGGCAATTTTTCATCAGCTCGTTACCAAATGTTCGCGATAAAAACAAATATTCTTCTTTTATTGTACCTGTCTATTGATTTATCGAAGATAGGCAACCCAAAAATATGGATCATTTAGTAAGAGGTAAGTTAAGGTATATCCAGCTCTTTCCTAAATGTTCCACATTTTTGTATTGATGAAACAGTAAACATACCTGTCATTACAACGCTCATCGCAAATTGCTTGATCCAAACAAATGCCGAATTTGGCAACTAATTCTAATTGCTTGTGATCAGTCTGAACTTTTCTTTTCAAATGCTTTCATGTGAGAAAGTTTTGAAGAAAATAAGGGTTAAAAAACTTACTAAAATACAGTGTAAACATTTATCTATTTTATCAGCATACTGCTGCATAATTTTTAAATAACATTTATATCTTTTTTTCGTACGTTCGCTTATCTTTTTTTTATCGAAGCTTAAGCCAAACAAATCCCGAATTTTACAAGTAATTCTAATTGCTTGTGATCAGTCTGAACTTATTTTCAAAATGTTTTCATGTGAGAATGTTCTGAAGTAAATATTGGTTAAAAAACTTTCTAAAATACTGCGTAAACGTTTATCTATTTTATCAGCATAATTCTGCAGTATTTCTAAATAACATTTTCATTTTTTTTTGTACATTCGCTTATCTTTTTTTTATTGATGTGAAACGACGATAGCAAAGCAAATTAATATATTTTATTGGTTAATTAAATAATACCCATCACAATATTTGCAAACGTGTATAAATTATATAAGTTTTATATCCTATATGTTAGTTCTGTAATATAGTAACATTTCTGAAATATAGCAAATCATTATTTTAGAGCATAGGAAAACCATCGGAAAAAAATTTAACAACCAAACTTTTAACAAAAATATTTAGCTCAACCCACTATCATGTTTGACGCTTAAATCTAATTATCTTCCCTGGATATTATACTAAATTCATTTCACTCAAAGAAATCTTTTTCAATTGCAGATCAAAGAAAAATGTTAAAAGAAATACCACATATTAGTAACATTTGAGAAAGGGTGATTTTTCATCAGTTCTTTACCAATTGTTCATGTTGAACATTTCACAAACAAATGCCGAATTTTATAACTTATTCTAATTTTAAGTGATCAGTCAAATGTTCCGAGTATGCATGATGTTAGTTTTTTTCCTGATATTGTACCTGTCTATTGATTTATTGCAGTAAAGCAATGCAGAAATATGGATCATTTAGTAAGAGGTAAGTTCATTAATATCCAGCTCTTTACTTAATGTTCCACATTTTTGTATTGATGAAACAATATTTTTCCTATTTCAAATAGAATGTCACTGGAAAGTGAAGAAAGTAACATCACCTATTAGTAACATTTGAGAAACGGTAATTTTTCATCAGCTCGTTACCAAATGTTCGCGATAAAAGCAAATAAGCTTCTTTTATTGTACCTGTCTATTGATTTATCGAAGATAGGCAACCCAAAAATATGGATCATTTAGTAAGAGGTAAGTTAAGGTATATCCAGCTCTTTCCTAAATGTTCCACATTTTTTTATTGATGAAACAGTAAAGAAATGAAGAAGCATCACAGATCAGTACCATTTGAGAAAGGTTGACTTTTCATCAGTTCTTTACCAAGATTCACGGTGAAAGAAATTTTGTCATGATTTTGTACCTGTCTATTGATTTATCGAAGAAAAGCAACGCCGAAATAAAGATCATTTAGTAAGAGGTGAGTTCAGTTATATCCAGCTCTTTCCTAAATGTTCCACATTTTTGTATTGATGAAACAGTAAACATACCTTTCATTACAACGCTTGTCGCTAAATTGCTTGATCCAAGCAAATGCCGAATTTGGCAACTAATTCTAATTGCTTGTGATCAGTCTGAACTTTTCTTTTTAAATGTTTTCATGTGAGAAAGTTCTGAAGTAAAAAAGAGTTAAAAAACTTACAAAAATACAGTGTAAACATTTATTTATTTTATCAGCATAATGCTGCATTATTTCTAAACCACATTTATATCTTTTTTTGTACGTTCGCTTATCTTTTTTTTATCGAAGCTTAAGCCAAACAAATCCCGAATTTGACAAGTAATTCTAATTGCTTGTGATCATTCTGAACTTTTCCTTTAAAATGTTTTCATGTGAGAAGGTTCTGAAGTAAATATTGGTTAAAAAACTTTCTAAAATACTGCGTAAACGTTTATCTATTTTATCAGCATAATTCTGCATTATTTCTAAATAACATTTTTATCTTTTTTTTTATTGAAGTGAAACAACGATAGCAAAGCAAATTAATATATTTTATTGGTTAATTGAATAATACCCATCACAATATTTGCAAACGTGTATAAATTATATAAGTTTTATTTCCTATATGTTAGTTTTGTAATATAGTAAAATTTCTGAAATATAGAAAATCATTATTTTAGAGCATAGCAAAACCATCGGAAAAAAATTTAACCACCAAACTTTTAATAAAAATATTTTGCTCAACCCACTATCATGTTTGACGCGTAAATCTAATTACCTTCCCTGGATATTATACTAAATTCATTTCACTCAAAGAAATCTTTTTCAATTGCAGATCAAAGAAAAATGTTAAAAGAAATACCACATATTAGTAATATTTGAGAAAGGGTGATTTTTCATCAGTTCTTTACCAATTGTTCATGTTGAACATTTCACAAACAAATGCCGAATTTTATAACTTATTCTAATTTTAAGAGATCAGTCAAATTTTCCGAGTATGCATGATGTTAATTTTTTCTTGATATTGTACCTGTCTATTGATTTATTGCAGTAAAGCAATGCAGAAATATGGATCATTTAGTAAGAGGTAAGTTTATTAATATCCAGCACTTTCCTTAATGTTCCACATTTTTGTATTGATGTAACAATATTTTTCCTATTTCAAATAGAATGTCACTGGAAAGTGAAGAAAGTAACATCACCTATTAGTAACATTTGAGAAACGGTAATTATTCATCAGCTCGTTACCAAATGTTCGGATTAAAAACAAATATTCTTCTTTTATTGTACCTGTCCATTGATTTATCGAAGATAGGCAACCCAAAAATATGGATCATTTAGTAAGAGGTAAGTTAAGGTATATCCTTATAAAACCTTAAATATATATATATATATTTTCTTGATATTTTACCTGTCTATTGATTTATTGCAGTAAAGCAATGCAGAAATATGGATCATTTAGTAAGAGGTAAGTTCATTAATATCCAGCACTTTCCTTAATGTTCCACATTTTTGTATTGATGTAACAATATTTTTCCTATTTCAAATAGAATGTCACTAGAAAGTAACATCACCTATTAGTAACATTTGAGAAACGGTAATTATTCATCAGCTCGTTACCAAATGTTCGGATTAAAAACAAATATTCTTCTTTTATTGTACCTGTCCATTGATTTATCGAAGATAGGCAACCCAAAAATATGGATCATTTAGTAAGAGGTAAGTTAAGGTATATCCAGCTCTTTCCTAAATGTTCCACATTTTTGTATTGATGAAACAGTAAACATACCTGTCACTACAACGCTCGTCGCAAATTGCTTGATCCAAACAAATGCCGAATTTGTCAACTAATTCTAATTGCTTGTGATCAGACTGAACTTTTCTTTTCAAATGATTTCATGTGAGAACGTTCTGAAGTAAATATGGGTTAAAAAACTTACTAAAATACAGTGTAAACATTTATCTATTTTATCAGCATAATGCTGCATTATTTTCAAATAACATTTATATCTTTTTTTTCGTACGTTCGCTTATCTTTTTTTTTTATCGAAGCTTAAGATAAACAAATCCCGAATTTGACAAGTAATTCTAATTGCTTGTGATCAGTCTGAACTTTTCTTTTAAAATGTTTTCATGTGAGAAGGTTCTGAAGAAAATATTGGTTAAAAAACTTTCTAAAATACTGCGTAAACGTTTATCTATTTTATCAGCATAATTCTGCAGTATTTCTAAATAACATTTTTATTTTTTTTTGTACATTCGCTTATCTTTATTTTATTGAAGTGAAACGACGATAGCAAAGCAAATTAATATATTTTATTGGTTAATTGAATAATACCCATCATAATATTTGCAAACGCGTATAAATTATATAAGTTTTATTTCTTATATGTTAGTTCTGTAATAGAGTAATATAACCCTTATTAACCCATCACAATATTTGCAAACTTGTATAAATTATATAAGTTTTATTTCCTATATGTTAGTTCTGTAATATAGTAATATTTCTGAAATATAGCAAATCATTATTTTAGAGCATAGGAAAACCATCGGAAAAAAATTTAACCACCAAACTTTTAACAAAAATATTTAGCTCAACTCACTATCATGTTTGACGCGTAAATCTAATTACCTTCCCTGGATATTATACTAAATTCATTTCACTCAAGGAAATCTTTTTTAATTGCAGATCAATGAAAAATGATAAAAGAAATACCACATATTAGTAACATTTGAGAAAGGGTGATTTTTCATCAGTTCTTTACCAATTGTTCATGTTGAACATTTCACAAACAAATGCCGAATTTTATAACTTATTCTAATTTTAAGTGATCAGTCAAATGTTCCGAGTATGCATGATGTTAGTTTTTTCCTGATATTGTACCTGTCTATTGATTTATTGCAGTAAAGCAATGCAGAAATATGGATCATTTAGTAAGAGGTAAGTTCATTAATATCCAGCTCTTTCCTTAATGTTCCACATTTTTGTATTGATGTAACAATATTTTTCCTATTTCAAATAGAATGTCACTGGAAAGTGAAGAAAGTAACATCACCTATTAGTAACATTTGAGAAACGGTAATTTTTCATCAGCTCGTTACCAAATGTTCGCGATAAAAGCAAATATTCTTCTTTTATTGTACCTGTCTATTAATTTATCGAAGATAGGCAACCCAAAAATATGGATCATTTAGTAAGAGGTAAGTTAAGGTATATCCAGCTCTTTCCTAAATGTTCCACATTTTTGTATTGATGAAACAGTAAAAAAATGGAGAAACATCACAGATCAGTACCATTTGAGAAAGGTTGATTTTTCATCAGTTCTTTACCAAGATTCACGGTGAAAGAAAATTTGTACTGATTTTGTACCT
>OZ023152.1:4297958-4316603 GCA_963675895.2 Styela plicata
ATTTTAAGTGATCAGTCAAATGTTCCGAGTATGCATAATGCTAGTTTTTTCCTAATATTGTACCTGTCTATTGATTTATTGCAGTAAAGCAATGCAGAAATATGGATCATTTAGTAAGAGGTAAGTTCATTAATATCCAGATCTTTCCTTAATGTTCCACATTTTTGTATTGATGTAACAATATTTTTCCTATTTCAAATAGAATGTCATTGGAAAATGAAGAAATTAACATCATCTATTAGTAACATTTGAGAAACGGTAATTTTTCATCAGCTCTTCACCAAATGTTCTCAATAAAAACAAATCTTCTCCTTTATTTGTACCTGTCTATTTATTTATCGAAGATAGGCAACCCAAAAATATGGATCATTTAGTAAGAGGTAAGTTCAGGTATATCCAGCTCTTTCCTAAATGTTCCACATTTTTGTATTGATGAAACAGTAAACATACCTGTCATTACCACGCTCGTCGCAAATTGCTTGATCCAAACAAATGCCGAATTTGGCAACTAATTCTAATTGCTTGTGATCAGTCTGAACTTTTCTTTTCAAATGTTTTCATGTGAGAAAGTTCAGAAGTAAATAGGGGTTAAAAAACTAAAATACAATGTAAACATTTATCTATTTTATCAGCATAATTCTGCATTATTTCTAAATAACATTTTTATCTTTTTTTTTATTGAAGTGAAACAACGATAGCAAAGCAAATTAATCTATTTTATTGGTTAATAGAATAATACCTATCACAATATTTACAAAAGTGTATAAATTATATAAGTTTTATTTTCCATATGTTAGTTCTGTAATATAGTAATATTTCTGAAATATAGCAAATCTTTATTTTAGAGCATAGCAAAAGCAATATTGATGTAACAATATTTTTCCTATTTCAAATAGAATGTTACTGGAAAGTGAAGAAAGTAACATCACCTATTAGTAACATTTGAGAAACGGTAAATTTTCATCAGCTCTTTACCAAATGTTCGCAATAAAAACAAATTTTCTCCTTTTATTGTACCTGTCTATGGATTTATCGAAGATAGGCAACCCAAAGATATGGATCATTTAGTAATAGGTAAGTTCAGGTATATCTAGCTCTTTCCTAAATGTTCCACATTTTTTTATTGATGAAACAGTAAACATACCTGTCATTATAACGCTCGTCACAAATTGCTTAAGCCAAAGAAAAGTCGAATTTGACAACTTAATCTAAGCACTTATTCTGGGAAAATCATCAAAAAATTTTTTCTCCACCAAACTTATAACAAAAAATATTTAGACCAACCCACTATTATGTTTGACTCCTAATTCTAATTACCTTCACTGTATAATGTACTATAGTTATCTTATTTGTAAAAAATCCTTTTTATTTGCAGATCAATAATAAGTGAAGAAAGTGAGATCACATATTAGTAACATTTGAAAATGGGTAATTTTTCATCAGCTCTTTTCCAAGTGTTCCAAGTATGGAATATGATAAAGATTTGTCTCTTGACATTGTACCTGTCGAATGATATATTTAAAAAAAGTAATACATTCATCTCAATGCAAAATGAACTTTTCCTGTTTAAAATCACTTGCCATTGGAAAGGGAGGAAGGTAATATCAATATTAGTAACACTTGAGAAAGAGCCATTTTTCAATTTTTTTTCAATAATTTGAGTCTAGCAAAAACATCGAAAAAAGTTTTCACACCTAACTCATAAAAAATATTTAGCTCAACCCAATATCATGTTTGAAACATAATTCTAATTATCTTCCCTGAATATTGAGCTACATTCATATAACTTACTGAAATCTTTTTTAATTGCAGATCAAAAAAAAAAAAATGAAGAAACATCACAGATCAGTAACATTTGAGAAAGGGTGATTTTTCATCAGTTCTTTACCAAGATTCACGATGAAAAAAATTTTGTCATGATTTTGTACCTGTCTATTGATTTATCGAAGAAAAGCAACGCCGAAATATGGATCATTTAGTAAGAGGTCAGTTCAGTTATATCCAGCTCTTTCCTAAATGTTCCACTTTTTTGTATTGATGAAGCAGCAAACATACCTGTCATCACAACGCTCGTCGCAAATTGCTTGATCCAATCAAATGCCGAATTTGGCAACTACCTCTAATTGCTTGTGATCAGTCTGAACTTTTCTTTTCAAACGTTTTCATGTGAGAAAGTTTTGAAGTAAAAAAAGGGTTAAAAAACTTACTAAAATACAGTGTATACATTTATCACTTTTATCAGCATAATGCTGCATTATTTCTAAATAACATTTATATCTTTTTTTCGTACGTTCGCTTATCTTTTTTGTATCGAAGCTTAAGCCAAACAAATCCCAAATTTGACAAGTAATTCTAATTGCTTGTGATCAGTCTGAACTTTTCTTTTAAAATGCTTTCATGTGAGAAGGTTCTGAAGTAAATATTGGTTGAAAAACTTTCTAAAATAGAGCGTAAACGTTTATCTATTTTATCAGCATAATTCTGCATTATTTCTAAATAACATTTATATCTTTTTTTTGTACGTTCGCTTATCTTTTTTTTTATTGAAGTGAAACGACGATAGCAAAGCAAATTATTATATTTTATTGGTTAATTGAATAATAGCCATAAGAAAATTTTCAAACGTGTATAAATTATATAAGATTTATTTGCTATATATTAGTTCTGTAATATAGTGATATTTATAAAAGATAGCAAATCATTATTTTAGAGCATAGGTAAACCATCGAAAAAATTTTTACCACCAAACTTTTAACAAAAATATTTAGCTCAACCCACTATCATGTTTGACGCATAAATCTAATTACCTTCACTGGAAATTGTAACAAAATCATCTCACTCAAAAAAATATTTTTCAATTGCAGATCAAAGAAAAATGATAAAAGAACACCACATATTAGTAACATTTGAGAAAGGGTGATTTTTCATCAGCTCTTTACCCATTATGCATGTTGAACATTTCACAAACAAATACCGAATTTTATAACTTATTCTAATTTTAAGTGATCAGTCAAATGTTCCGAGTATGCATGATGTTAGTTTTTTCCTGATATTGTACCTGTCTATTGATTTATTGCAGAAAAGCAATGCAGAAATATGGATCATTTAGTAAGAGGTAAGTTCATTAATATCGAGCTCTTTCCTCAATGTTCCACATTTTTGTATTGATGTAACAATATTTTTCCTTCTTCAAATGGAATGTCACTGGAAAGTGAAGAATGTAACATCACCTATTAGTAACATTTGAGAAACGGTAATTTTTCATCAGCTCGTTACCAAATGTTCGCGATAAAAACAAATATTCTTCTTTTATTGAACTTGTCTATTGATTTATCGAAGATAGGCAACCCAAATATATGGATCATTTAGTAAGAGGTAAGTTCAGGTATATCTAGCTCTTTCCTAAATGTTCCACTTTTTTGTATTGATGAAACAGCAAACTAACCTGTCATTACCACGCTCGTCGCAAATTGCTTGATCCAAACAAATGCCGAATTTGGCAACTAATTCTAATTGCTTGTGATCAGTCTGAACTTTTCTTTTCAAATGTTTTCATGTGAGAATGTTTTGAAGTAAATAAGGGTTAAAAAAAACTTACTAAAATACAGTGTAAACATTTATCTATTTTATCACCATAATTCTGCATTATTTCTAAATAACATTTTTATCTTTTTTTTTTTTATTGAAGTGAAACAACGATAGCAAAGCAAATTAATATATATTTTATTGGTTAATTGAATAATACCTATCACAATATTTACAAACGTGTATAAATTATATAAGTTTTTTTTTCTATATGTTAGTTCTGTAATATAGTAATATTTCTGAAATATAGCAAATCATTATTTTAGAGCATAGCAAAAGCAGTATTGATGTAACAATATTTTTCCTATTTCAAATAGAATATTACTGGAAAGTGAAAAAAGTAACATCACCTATTAGTAACATTTGAGAAACGGTAATTTTTCATCAGATCTTTACCAAATGTTCGCAAAAAAAACAAATATTCTCCTTTTATTGTACCTGTCTATTGATTTATCGAAGATAGGCAAACTAAAGATATGTATCATTTAGTAAGAGGTAAGTTCAGGTATATCCAGCTCTTTCCTAAATGTTCAACATTTTTGTATTGATGAAACAGTAAACATACCTGTCATTATAACACTCGTCACAAATTGCTTAAGCCAAAGAAAAGTCGAATTTGACAACTTAATCTAAGCACCTATTCTGGAAAAACCATCGAAAAAATTTTTTCTCCACCAAACTTATAACAAAAAATATTCAGACCAACCCACTATTGTGTTTGACTCCTAATTCTAATTACCTTCACTGTATAATGTACTATAGTTATCTCATTTTTAAAAAATTCTTTTTATTTGCAGATCAATAAAAAGTGAAGAAAGTAACATCACATATTAGTAACATTTGAAAAGGGGTAATTTTTCATCAGCTCTTTTTCATATGTTCCAAGTATGCAATATGATAAAGATTTTTCTCCTGACATTGTACCTGTCGAATGATATATTTAAAAAAAGTAATACATTCATCTCAATGCAAAATGACTTTTTCCTGTTTAAAATCACATGCCATTGGAAAGGGAAGAAGGTAATATCAATATTAGTAACACTTGAGAAAGGGCCATTTTTAATTTTTTTTTCAATAATTTGAGTCTAGCAAAAACATCGAAAAAAATTTTCACCACCAAACTCATAAAAAATTTTTAGCTCAGCCCAATATCATGATTGACTCATAATTCTAATTATCTTCCCTGAATATTGTGCTACATGCATATAACTTACTGAAATCTTTTTCAATTGCAGATCAAACAAAAAAATGAAGAAACCTCACAGATCAGTAATATTTGAGAAAGGGTGATTTTTCATCAGTTCTTTACCAAGATTCACGGTGAAAGAAATTTTGTCATGATTTTGTACCTGTCTATTGATTTATCGAAGAAAAGCAACGCCGAAATATGGATCATTTAGTAAGAGGTAAGTTCAGTTATATCCAGCTCTTTCCTAAATGTTCCACATTTTTGTATTGACGAAACAGCAAACATACTTGTCATTACAACGCTCGTCGCAAATTGCTTGATCCAATCAAATGTCGAATTTGGCAACTAATTCTAATTGCTTGTGATCAGTCTGAACTTTTCTTTTCAAATGTTTTCATTATTTCTAAATAACATTTATATCTTTTTTTTACGTTCGCTTATCTTTTTTTTTTATTGAAGTGAAACGACGATAGCAAAGCAAATTATTATATTTTATTGGTTAATCGAATAATAGCCATAACAAAAATTTTCAAACGTGTATAACTTATATAAGATTTATTTGCTATATATTAGTTCTGTAATGTTTCTAAAAGATAGCAAATCATTATTTTAGAGCATAGGAAAACCATCAAAAAAATTTTTACCACCAAACTTTTAACAAAAATATTTAGCTCAACCCACTATCATGTTTGACGCATAAATCTAATTACCTTCACTGGAAATTGTATCAAAATCATCTCACTCAAAGAAATATTTTTCAATTGCAGATCAAAGAAAAATGATAAAAGAACACCACATATTAGTAACATTTGAGAAAGGATGATTTTTCATCAGCTCTTTACCCATTATTCATGTTGAACATTTCACAAACAAATGCCGAATTTTATAACTTATCCTAATTTTAAGTGATCAGTCAAATGTTCCGAGTATGCATGATGTTTGTTTTTTCCTGATATTGTACCTGTCTATTGATTTATTGCAGAAAAGCAATGTAGAAATATGGATCATGTAGTAAGAGGTAAGTTCATTAATATCCAGCTCTTTCTTTAATGTTCCACATTTTTGTATTGATGTAACAATATTTTTCCTATTTCAAATGGAATGTCACTGGAAAGTGAAGAAAGTAACATCACCAATTAGTAACATTTGAGAAACGATAATTTTTCATCAGCTCGTTACCAAATGTTCGCGATAAAAACAAATATTCTTCTTTTATTGTACCTGTCTATTGATTTATCGACGAAAGGCAACCCAAAAATATGGATCACTTAGTAAGAGGTAAGTTCAGGCATATCCAGCTCTTTCCTAAATATTCCACATTTTTGTATTGATGAAACAGTAAACATACCTGTCATTACAACTCTCGTCGCAAATTGCTTGATCCAAACAAATGCCGAATTTGGCAATTAATTCTAATTGCTTGTGATCAGTCTGAACTTTTCTTTTCAAATGTTTTCAGGTGAGAAAGTTCGGAAGTAAAAAAGGGTTAAAAAAATTACTAAAATACAGTGTAAACATTTATCTATTTTATCAGCATAATGCTGCATTATTTCTAAATAACATTTATATCTTTTTTCCGTACGTTCGCTTATCTTTTTTTTATCGAAGCTTAACCCAAACAAATCCCAAATTTGACAAGTAATTCTAATTGCTTGTGATCAATCTGAACTTTTCTTTTGAAATGCTTTCATGTGAGAAGGTTCTGAAGTAAATATTGGTTGAAAAACTTTCTAAAATAGAGCGTAAACGTTTATCTATTTTATCAGCATAATTCTGCATTATTTCAAAATGACATTTATATCTTTTTTTGTACGTTCGCTTATCTTTTTTTTTATTGAAGTGAAACGACGATAGCAAAGCAAATTATTATATTTTATTGGTTAATTGAATAAAAGCCATAACAAAATTTTCAAACGTGTATAAATTATATAAGATTTATTTGCTATATATTAGTTCTGTAATATTTATAAAAGATAGCAAATCATTATTTCAGAGCATAGGAAAACCATCGAAAAAATTTTTACCACCAAACTTTTAACAAAAATATTTAGCTCAACCCACTATCATGTTTGACGCGTAAATCTAATTACCTTCCCTGGATATTATACTAAATTCATTGCACTCAAAGAAATCTTTTTCAATTGCAGATCAAAGAAAAATGTTAAAAGAAATACCACATATTAGTAATATTTTGGAAAGGGTGATTTTTCATCAGTTCTTTACCAATTGTTCATGTTGAACATTTCACAAACAAATGCCGAATTTTATAACTTATTCTATTTCAAATAGAATGTCACTGGAGAGTGAAGAAAGTAACATCACCTATTAGTAACATTTGAGAAACGGTAATTTTTCATCAGCTCTTTACCAAATGTTCGCGATAAAAGCAAATTTTCTTCTATTATTGTACCTGTCTATTGATTTATCGAAGATAGGCAACCCAAAAATATGGATCATTTAGTAAGAGGTAAGTTAAGGTATATTCAGCTCTTTCCTAAATGTTTCACATTTTTGTATTGATGAAACAGTAAAAAAATAAAGAAACATCACAGATCAGTACCATTTGAGAAAGGTTGATTTTTCATCAGTTCTTTACCAAGAAATTTTGTCATGATTTTGTACCTGTCTATTGATTTACCGAAGAAAAGCAACGCCGAAATAAAGATAATTTAGTAAGAGGTGATTTCAGTTATATCCAGCTCTTTCCTAAATGTTCCACATTTTTGTATTGATGAAACAGTAAACATATCTGTCATTACAACGCTCGTCGCAAATTGCTTGATCCAAGCAAATGCCGAATTTGGCAACTAATTCTATTGCTTGTGATCAGTCTGAACTTTTCTTTTCAAATGTTTTCATGTGAGTAAGTTCTGAAGTAAAAAAGAGTTAAAAACTTACTAAAATACAGTGTTAACATTTATTTATTTTATCAGCATAATGCTGCTTTATTTCTAAATAACATTTATATCTTTTTTTTCGTACGTTCGCTTATCTTTTTTTTATCGAAGCTTAAGCCAAACAAATCCTGAATTTGACAAGTAATTCTAATACCTTGTGATCATTCTGAACTTTTCCTTCAAAATGTTTTCATGTGAGAAGGTTCTGAAGTAAATATTGGTTAAAAAACTTTCTAAAATATAGCGTAAACGTTTATCTATTTTATCAGCATAATTCTGAATTATTTCTAAATAACATTTTTATCTTTTTTTTTTATTGAAGTGAAACGACGATAGCAAAGCAAATTAATATATTTTATTGGTTAATTGAATAATACCCATCACAATATTTGCAAACGTGTATTAAATATATAAGTTTTATTTCCTATATGTTAGTTCTGTAATATAGTAAAATTTCTGAAAAATAGAAAATCATTATTTTAGAGCATAGAAAAACCATCGGAAAAAAATTTAACCACCAAACTTTTAACAAAAATATTTAGCTCAACCCACTATCATGTTTGACGCGTAAATCTAATTACCTTCCATGGATATTATACTAAATTCATTTCACTCAAAGAAATCTTTTTCAATTGCAGATCAAAGAAAAATGTTAAAAGAAATACCACATATTAGTAATATTTGAGTAAGGGTGATTTTTCATCAGTTCTTCACCAATTGTTCATGTTGAACATTTCACAAACAAATGCCGAATTTTATAACTTATTCTAATTTTAAGTGATCAGTCAAATGTTCCGAGTATGCATGATGTTAGTTTTTTCCTGATATTGTACCTGTCTATTGATTTATTGCAGTAAAGCAATGCAGAAATATGGATCGTTTAGTAAGAGGTAAGTTCATTAATATCCAGCTCTTTCCTTAATGTTCCACATTTTTTATTGATGTAACAATATTTTTTCTATTTCAAATAGAATGTCACTGGAAAGTGAAGAAAGAAACATCACCTATTAGTAACATTTGAGAAACGGCAATTTTTCATCAGCTCGTTACCAAATGTTCGCGATAAAAACAAATATTCTTCTTTTATTGTACCTGTCTATTGATTTATCGAAGATAGGCAACCCAAAAATATGGATCATTTAGTAAGAGGTAAGTTAAGGTATATCCAGCTCTTTCCTAAATGTTCAACATTTTTGTATTGATGAAAAAGTAAACATACCTGTCATTACAACGCTCATCGCAAATTGCTTGATCCAAACAAATGCCGAATTTGGCAACTAATTCTAATTGCTTGTGATCAGTCTGAACTTTTCTTTTCAAATGTTTTTATGTGAAAAGGTTCTGAAGTAAATATTGGTTAAAAAACTTTCTAAAATACAGCGTAAACGTTTATCTATTTTATCATCATAATTCTGCATTATTTCTAAATAACATTTTTATCTTTTTTTTTTGTACATTCGCTTATCTTTTTTTTTATTGAAATGAAACGACGATAGCAAAGCAAATTATTATATTTTATTGGTTAATTGAATGATAGCCATACAAAAATTTTCAAACGTGTTTAAATTATATAAGATTTATTTGCTATATATTAGTTCTGTAATATAGTAATATTTCTAAAAGATAGCAAATCATTATTTTAGAGCATAGGAAAACCATCGAAAAAATTTTAACCACAAAACTTTTAACAAAAATATTCAGCTCAACCCACAATCATCTTTAACGCATAAATCTAATTACCTTCCCTGGATATTTATACTAAAATCATCTCACTCAAAGAAATCTTTTTCAACTGCAGATCAAAGAAAAATGATAAAAGAAATACCACACATTAGTAATATTTGAGAAAGGGTGATTTTTCATTAGTTCTTTACCAATTGTTCACGTTGAACATTTCACAAACAAATGCCGATTTTTATAACTTGTTCTAATTTTAAGTGATCAGTCAAATGTTCCGAGTATGCATGATGTTTGTTTTTTTCCTGATATTGTACCCGTCTATTGATTTATTGAAGTAAAGCAATGCAGAAATATGGATCATTTAGTAAGAGGTACGTTCATTAATATCCAGCTCTTTCCTTAATGTTCCACATTTTTGTATTGATGTAACAATATTTTTCCTATTTCAAATAGAATGTCACTGGGAAGTGAAGAAAGTAACATCACCTATTAGTAACATTTGAGAAACGGTAATTTTTCATCAGCTCTTTACCAAATGTTCGCAATAAAAACAAATATTCTCCTTTTATTGTACTTGTCTATTGATTTATCGAAGACAGGCAACCCAAAGATATGGATCATTTAGTAAGAGGTAAGTTCAGGTATATCCAGCTCTTTCCTAAATGTTCCACATTTTTGAATTGATGAAACAGTAAGCATACCTGTCATTATAACACTCGTCACAAATTGCTTAAGCCAAAGATTTTGACAACTTAATCTAAGCACCTATTCTGGCAAAGCCATCGAAAAATTTTTTCTCCACCAAACTTATAACAAAAATTATTTAGACCAACCCACTATTATGTTTTACTCCTAATTCTAATTACCTTCACTGTATAATGTACCGTAGTTATCTCATTTTTAAAAAATCCTTTTTATTTGCAGATCAATAAAAAGAGAAGAAAGCAACATCACATATTAGTAACATTTGGAAAGGGCTAATTTTTCATCAGTTTTTTTCCAAATGTTCCAAGTATGCAATATGATAAAGATTTGTCTCCTGACATTGTACCTGTCGAATGATGTATTTAAAAACAGGTAATACATTCATCTCAATGCAAAATGACACTTTCCTGCTTAAAATCACATGCCATTGGAAAAGGAGGAAGGTAATATCAATATTATTAACTCTTGAGAAAGGGCCATTTTTAAATTTTTTGTCATGATTTTGTGCCTGATTACCTATGATTTTTTTTATTGAAGTGAAACGACGATAGCAAAGCAAATTGAAAGAAATTTTGTCATGATTTTGTACCTGTCTATTGATTTATCGAAGAAAAGCAACGCCGAAATATGGATCATTTAGTAAGAGGTAAGTTCAGTTATATCCAGCTCTCTCCTAAATGTTCCACATTTTTGTATTGATGAAACAGCAAACATACCTGTCATTACAACTCTCGTCGCAAATTGCTTGATCCAATCAAATGCCGAATTTGGCAACTAATTCTAATTTCTTGTGATCAGTCTGAACTTTTCTTTTCAAATGTTTTCATGTGAAAAGGTTCTGAAGTAAATATTGGTTAAAAAACTTTCTAAAATACAGCGTAAACGTTTATCTATTTTATCATTATAATTCTGCATTATTTCTAAATAACATTTTTATCTTTTTTTTTTGTACGTTCGCTTATCTTTTTTTATTGAAATGAAACGACGATAGCAAAGCAAATTATTATATTTTATTGGTTAATTGAATAATAGCCATACCAAAATTTTCAAACCTGTATAAATTATATAAGATTTATTTGCTATATATTAGTTCTGTAATATAGTAATATTTCTAAAAGATAGCAAATCATTATTTTAGAACATAGGAAAACCATCGAAAAAATTTTAACCACAAAACTTTTAACAAAAATATTCAGCTCAACCCACAATCATCTTTAACGCATAAATCTAATTACCTTCCCTGGATATTATACTAAAATCATCTCACTCAAAGAAATCTTTTTCAACTGCAGATCAAAGAAAAATGATAAAAGAAATACCACACATTAGTAATATTTGAGAAAGGGTGATTTTTCATTAGTTCTTTACCAATTGTTCACGTTGAACATTTCACAAACAAATGCCGATTTTTATAACTTGTTCTAATTTTAAGTGATCAGTCAAATGTTCCGAGTATGCATGATGTTCGTTTTTTTCCTGATATTGTACCTGTCTATTGATTTATTGAAGTAAAGCAATGCAGAAATATGGATCATTTAGTAAGAGGTACGTTCATTAATATCCAGCTCTTTCCTTAATGTTCCACATTTTTGTATTGATGTAACAATATTTTTCCTATTTCAAATAGAATGTCACTGGGAAGTGAAGAAAGTAACATCACCTATTAGTAACATTTGAGAAACGGTAATTTTTCATCAGCTCTTTACCAAATGTTCGCAATAAAAACAAATATTCTCCTTTTATTGTACCTGTCTATTGATTTATCGAAGATAGTCAACCCAAAGATATGGATCATTTAGTAAGAGGTAAGTTCAGGTATATCCAGCTCTTTCCTAAATGTTCCACATTTTTGAATTGATGAAACAGTAAACATACCTGTCATTATAACACTCGTCACAAATTGCTTAAGCCAAAGATTTTGACAACTTAATCTAAGCACCTATTCTGGCAAAGCCATCGAAAAATTTTTTCTCCACCAAACTTATAACAAAAATTATTTAGACCAACCCACTATTATGTTTTACTCCTAATTCTAATTACCTTCACTGTATAATGTACCGTAGTTATCTCATTTTTAAAAAATCCTTTTTATTTGCAGATCAATAAAAAAAGAAGAAAGCAACATCACATATTAGTAACATTTGGAAAGGGCTAATTTTTCATCAGTTTTTTTCCAAATGTTCCAAGTATGCAATATGATAAAGATTTGTCTTCTGACATTGTACCTGTCGAATGATGTATTTAAAAACAGGTAATACATTCATCTCAATGCAAAATGACATTTTCCTGTTTACAATCACATGCCATTGGAAAAGGAGGAAGGTAATATCAATATTAGTAACACTTGAGAAAAGGCCATTTTTAAATTTTTTCCAATAATTTGAGCCTAGCAAAAAAACATCGGAAAAAATTTTCACCACCAAAGTCATAAAAAATATTTAGCTCAACCCAATATCATGTTTGACTCATAATTCTAATTATCTTCCCTTAATATTGTGTTACATTCATATACCTTACTGAAATCTTTTTCAATTGCAGATCAAAAAAAAAAAGAAACATCACAGATCAGTACCATTTGGGAAAGGGTGATTTATCATCAGTTCTTTACCAAGATTCAAGTTGAAAGAAATTTTGTCATGATTTTGTACCTGTCTATTGATTTATCGAAGAAAAGCAACGCCGAAATATGGATCATTTAGTAAGAGGTAAGTTCAGTTATATCCAGCTCTTTCCTAAATGTTCCACATTTTTGTATTGATGGAACAGCAAACATACCTGTCATTACAACGCTCGTCGCAAATTGCCCTATCCAATCAAATGCCGAATTTGGCAACTAATTCTAATTTCTTGTGATCAGTCTGAACTTTTCTTTTCAAATGTTTTCATGTGAAAAGGTTCTGAAGTAAATATTGGTTAAAAAACTTTCTAAAATACAGCGTAAACGTTTATCTATTTTATCATCATAATTCTGCATTATTTCTAAATAACATTTTTATCTTTTTTTTTTGTACGTTCGCTTATCTTTTTTTTATTGAAATGAAACGACGATAGCAAAGCAAATTATTATATTTTATTGGTTAATTGAATAATAGCCATACCAAAATTTTCAAACCTGTATAAATTATATAAGATTTATTTGCTATATATTAGTTCTGTAATATAGTAATATTTCTAAAAGATAGCAAATCATTATTTTAGAACATAGGAAAAACCATCGAAAAAATTTTAACCACAAAACTTTTAACAAAAATATTCAGCTCAACCCACAATCATCTTTAACGCATAAATCTAATTACCTTCCCTGGATATCATACTAAAATCATCTCACTCAAAGAAATCTTTTTCAACTGCAGATCAAAGAAAAATGATAAAAGAAATACCACACATTAGTAATATTTGAGAAAGGGTGATTTTTCATTAGTTCTTTACCAATTGTTCACGTTGAACATTTCACAAACAAATGCCGATTTTTATAACTTGTTCTAATTTTAAGTGATCAGTCAAATGTTCCGAGTATGCATGATGTTCGTTTTTTTTCCTGATATTGTACCTGTCTATTGATTTATTGAAGTAAAGCAATGCAGAAATATGGATCATTTAGTAAGAGGTACGTTCATTAATATCCAGCTCTTTCCTTAATGTTCCACATTTTTGTATTGATGTAACAATATTTTTCCTATTTCAAATAGAATGTCACTGGAAAGTGAAGAAAGTAACATCACCTATTAGTAACATTTGAGAAACGGTAATTTTTCATCAGCTCTTTACCAAATGTTCGCAATAAAAACAAATATTCTCCTTTTATTGTACCTGTCTATTGATTTATCGAAGATAGTCAACCCAAAGATATGGATCATTTAGTAAGAGGTAAGTTCAGGTATATCCAGCTCTTTCCTAAATGTTCCACATTTTCGTATTGATGAAACAGTAAACATGCCTGTCATTATAACACTCGTCAAAAATTGCTTAAGCCGAAGAAAAGTCGAATTTGACAACTTAATCTAAGCACCTATTCTGGAAACAAAATCGAAAAATTTTTTCTCAACCAAACTTATAACAAAAAATATTTAGACCAACCCACTATTATGTTTGACTCCTAATTCTAATTACCTTCACTGAATAATGTACTATAGTTATCCCATTTTTAAAAAATCCTTTTTATTTGCAGATCAATAACAAGTGAAGAAAGTAACATCACTTATTAGTAACATTTGAAAAGGGGTAATTTTTCATCAGGTCTTTTCCAAATGTTCCAAGTATGCAATATGATAAAGATTTGTCTCCTGACATTGTACCTGTCGAATGATGTATTTAAAAACAGGTAATACATTCATCTCAATGCAAAATGACATTTTCCTGTTTACAATCACATGCCATTGGAAAAGGAGGAAGGTAATATCAATATTAGTAACACTTGAGAAAAGGCCATTTTTAAATTTTTTCCAATAATTTGAGCCTAGCAAAAACATCGGAAAAAATTTTCACCACCAAAGTCATAAAAAATATTTAGCTCAACCCAATATCATGTTTGACTCATAATTCTAATTATCTTCCCTTAATATTGTGTTACATTCATATACCTTACTGAAATCTTTTTCAATTGCAGATCAAAAAAAAAAAGAAACATCACAGATCAGTACCATTTGGGAAAGGGTGATTTATCATCAGTTCTTTACCAAGATTCAAGTTGAAAGAAATTTTGTCATGATTTTGTACCTGTCTATTGATTTATCGAAGAAAAGCAACGCCGAAATATGGATCATTTTAGTAAGAGGTAAGTTCAGTTATATCCAGCTCTTTCCTAAAAATGTTCCACATTTTTGTATTGATGGAACAGCAAACATACCTGTCATTACAACGCTCGTCGCAAATTGCCCTATCCAATCAAATGCCGAATTTGGCAACTAATTCTAATTTCTTGTGATCAGTCTGAACTTTTCTTTTCAAATGTTTTCATGTGAAAAGGTTCTGAAGTAAATATTGGTTAAAAAAACTTTCTAAAATACAGCGTAAACGTTTATCTATTTTATCAGCATAATTCTGCATTATTTCTAAATAACATTTTTATCTTTTTTTTGTACGTTCGCTTATCTTTTTTTTATTGAAGTGAAACGACGATAGCAAAGCAAATTATTATATTTTATTGGTTAATTGAATAATAGCCATACCAAAATTTTCAAACGTGTATAAATTATATAAGATTTATTTGCTATATATTAGTTCTGTAATATAGTAATATTTCTAAAAGATAGCAAATCATTATTTTAGAGCATAGGAAAACCATCGAAAAAATTTTAACCACAAAACTTTTAACAAAAATATTCAGCTCAACCCACAATCATCTTTAACGCATAAATCTAATTACCTTCCCTGGATATTGTACTAAAATCATCTCACTCAAAGAAATCTTTTTCAACTGCAGATCAAAGAAAAATGATAAAAGAAATACCACACATTAGTAATATTTGAGAAAGGGTGATTTTTCATTAGTTCTTTACCAATTGTTCACGTTGAACATTTCACAAACAAATGCCGATTTTTATAACTTGTTCTAATTTTAAGTGATCAGTCAAATGTTCCGAGTATGCGTGATGTTTGTTTTTTTTCTGATATTGTACCTGTCTATTGATTTATTGAAGTAAAGCAATGCAGAAATATGGATCATTTAGTAAGAGGTACGTTCATTAATATCCAGCTCTTTCCTTAATGTTCCACATTTTTGTATTGATGTAACAATATTTTTCCTATTTCAAATAGAATGTCACTGGGAAGTGAAGAAAGTAACATCACCTATTAGTAACATTTGAGAAACGGTAATTTTTCATCAGCTCTTTACCAAATGTTCGCAATAAAAACAAATATTCTCCTTTTATTGTACTTGTCTATTGATTTATCGAAGATAGGCAACCCAAAGATATGGATCATTTAGTAAGAGGTAAATTCAGGTATATCCAGCTCTTTCCTAAATGTTCCACATTTTTGAATTGATGAAACAGTAAACATACCTGTCATTATAACACTCGTCACAAATTGCTTAAGCCAAAGATTTTGACAACTTAATCTAAGCACCTATTCTGGCAAAGCCATCGAAAAATTTTTTCTCCACCAAACTTATAACAAAAATTATTTAGACCAACCCACTATTATGTTTTACTCCTAATTCTAATTACCTTCACTGTATAATGTACCGTAGTTATCTCATTTTTAAAAAATTTTTTTTATTTGCAGATCAATAAAACGTGAAGAAAGCAACATCACATATTAGTAACATTTGGAAAGGGCTAATTTTTCATCAGTTTTTTTCCAAATGTTCCAAGTATGCAATATGATAAAGATTTGTCTCCTGACATTGTACCTGTCGAATGATGTATTTAAAAACAGGTAATACATTCATCTCAATGCAAAATGACATTTTCCTGTTTAAAATCACATGCCATTGGAAAAGGAGGAAGGTAATATCAATATTATTAACTCTTGAGAAAGGGCCATTTTTAAATTTTTTGTCATGATTTTGTGCCTGATTACCTATGATTTTTTTTATTGAAGTGAAACGACGATAGCAAAGCAAATTGAAAGAAATTTTGTCATGATTTTGTACCTGTCTATTGATTTATCGAAGAAAAGCAACGCCGAAATATGGATCATTTTGTAAGAGATAAGTTCAGTTATATCCAGCTCTTTCCTAAATGTTCCACATTTTTGTATTGATGAAACAGCAAACATACCTGTCATTACAACGCTCGTCGCAAATTGCTTGATCCAATCAAATGCCGAATTTGGCAACTAATTCTAATTTCTTGTGATCAGTCTGAACTGTTCTTTTCAAATGTTTTCATGTGAGAAAGTTTTGAAGTAAATAAGGGTTAAAAAACTTACTAAAATACAGTGTAAACATTTATCTATTTTATCAGCATAATGCTGCATTATTTCTAAATAACATTTATATCTTTTTTTTGTACGTTCGCTTATCTTTTTTTTATCGAAGCTTAAGCCAAACAAATCCCGAATTTGACAAGTAATTCTAATTGCTTGTGATCAGTCTGAATTTTTCTTGTAAAATGTTTTCATGTGAGAAGGTTCTGAAGTAAATATTGGTTAAAAAACTTTCTAAAATACAGCGTAAACGTTTATCTATTTTATCATCATAATTCTGCATTATTTCTAAATAACATTTTTATCTTTTTTTTTTGTACGTTCGCATACCTTTTTTTATTGAAGTGAAACGACGATAGCAAAGCAAATTATTATATTTTATTGGTTAATTGAATAATAGCCATACCAAAATTTTCAAACGTGTATAAATTATATAAGATTTATTTGCTATATATTAGTTCTGTAATATAGTAATATTTCTAAAAGATAGCAAATCATTATTTTAGAGCATAGGAAAACCATCGAAAAAATTTTAACCACAAAACTTTTAACAAAAATATTCAGCTCAACCCACAATCATCTTTAACGCATAAATCTAATTACCTTCCCTGGATATCATACTAAAATCATCTCACTCAAAGAAATCTTTTTCAACTGCAGATCAAAGAAAAATGATAAAAGAAATACCACACATTAGTAATATTTGAGAAAGGGTGATTTTTCATTAGTTCTTTACCAATTGTTCACGTTGAACATTTCACAAACAAATGCCGATTTTTATAACTTATTCTAATTTTAAGTGATCAGTCAAATGTTCCGAGTATGCGTGATGTTTGTTTTTTTCCTGATATTGTACCTGTCTATTGATTTATTGAAGTAAAGCAATGCAGAAATATGGATCATTTAGTAAGAGGTGCGTTCATTAATATCCAGCTCTTTCCTTAATGTTCCTCATTTTTGTATTGATGTAACAATATTTTTCCTATTTCAAATAGAATGTCACTGGAAAGTGATGAAAGTAACATCACCTATTAGTAACATTTGAGAAACGGTAATTTTTCATCAGCTCTTTACCAAATGTTCGCAATAAAAACAAATATTCTCCTTTTAATGTACCTGTCTATTGATTTATCGAAGATAGGCAACCCAAAGATATGGATCATTTAGTAAGAGGTAAGTTCAGGTATATCCAGCTCTTTCCTAAATGTTCCACATTTTTGAATTGATGAAACAGTAAACATACCTGTCATTATAACACTCGTCACAAATTGCTTAAGCCAAAGATTTTGACAACTTAATCTAAGCACCTATTCTGGCAAAGCCATCGAAAAATTTTATCTCCACCAAACATATAAAAAAAAATTATTTAGACCAACCCACTATTAGTTTTGACTCCTAATTCTAATTACCTTCACTGTATAATGTACTATAGTTATCTCATTTTTAAAAAATCTTTTTTATTTGCAGATCAAAAAAAAGTGAAGAAAGCAACATCACATATTAGTAACATTTGAAAAGGGGTAATTTTTCATCAGCTCTTTTTCAAATGTTCCAAGTATGCAATATGATAAAGATTTGTCTCCTGACATTGTACCTGTCGAATGATGTATTAAAAACAGGTAATACATTCATCTCAATGCAAAATGACATTTTCCTGTTCTTAAAATCACAAGCCATTGGAAAAGGAGGAAGGTAATATCAATATTAGTAACACTT
>OZ023152.1:4316703-4399090 GCA_963675895.2 Styela plicata
ATCACCTATTAGTAACATTTGAGAAACGGTAATTTTTCATCAGCTCTTTACCAAATGTTCGCAATAAAAACAAATATTCTCCTTTTATTGTACTTGTCTATTGATTTATCGGAGATAGGCAACCCAAAGATATGGATCATTTAGTAAGAGGTAAGTTCAGGTATATCCAGCTCTTTCCTAAATGTTCCACATTTTTGAATTGATGAAACAGTAAACATACCTGTCATTATAACACTCGTCACAAATTGCTTAAGCCAAAGATTTTGACAACTTAATCTAAGCGCCTATTCTGGCAAAGCCATCGAAAAATTTTATCTCCACCAAACATATAACAAAAATTATTTAGACCAACCCACTATTATGTTTGACTCCTAATTCTAATTACCTTCACTGTATAATGTACTATAGTTATCTCATTTTTAAAAAATCCTTTTTATTTGCAGATCAATAAAAAGTGAAGAAAGCAACATCACATATTAGTAACATTTGAAAAGGGGTAATTTTTCATCAGATTTTTTTCAAATGTTCCAAGTATGCAATATGATAAAGATTTGTCTCCTGACATTGTACCTGTCGAATGATGTATTTAAAAACAGGTAATACATTCATCTCAATGCAAAATGACATTTTCCTGTTTAAAATCACATGCCATTGGAAAAGGAGGAAGGTAATATCAATATTAGTAACACTTGAGAAAGGGCCATTTTTAAATTTTTTGTCATGATTTTGTGCCTGATTACCTATGATTTTTTTTTATTGAAGTGAAACGACGATAGCAAAGCAAATTGAAAGAAATTTTGTCATGATTTTGTACCTGTCTATTGATTTATCGAAGAAAAGCAATGCCGAAATATGGATCATTTAGTAAGAGGTAAGTTCAGTTATATCCAGCTCTTTCCTAAATGTTCCACATTTTTGTATTGATGAAACAGCAAACATACCTGTCATTACAACGCTCGTCGCAAATTGCTTGATCCAATCAAATGCCGAATTTGGCAACTAATTCTAATTTCTTGTGATCAGTCTGAATTTTTCTTTTCAAATGTTTTCATGTGAGAAAGTTTTGAAGTAATCATAACGGTTAAAAAAGGTATAAAATACAGTGTAACATTTATCTATTTTATCAGCATAATGCTGCATTATTTCTAAATAACATTTATACCTTTTTTTACAACGTTCGCTTATCTTTTTTTTATCGAAGCTTAAGCCAAACAAATCCCGAATTTGACAAGTAATTCTAATTGCTTGTGATCAGTCTGAACTTTTCTTTTAAAATGTTTTCATGTGAAAAGGTTCTGAAGTAAATATTGATTAAAAAACTTTCTAAAATACAGCGTAAACGTTTATCTATTTTATCATCATAATTCTGCATTATTTCTAAATAACATTTTTATCTTTTTTTTTTGTACGTTCGCTTATCTTTTTTTTATTGAAATGAAAACGACGATAGCAAAGCAAATTATTATATTTTATTGGTTAATTGAATAATAGCCATACCAAAATTTTCAAACGTGTATATAAATTATATAAGATTTATTTGCTATATATTAGTTCTGTAATATAGTAATATTTCTAAAAGATAGCAAATCATTATTTTAGAGCATAGGAAAACCATCGAAAAAATTTTAACCACAAAACTTTTAACAAAAATATTCAGCTCAACCCACAATCATCTTTAACGCATAAATCTAATTACCTTCCCTGGATATTATACTAAAATCATCTCACTCAAAGAAATCTTTTTCAACTGCAGATCAAAGAAAAATGATAAAAGAAATACCACACATTAGTAATATTTGAGAAAGGGTGATTTTTCATTAGTTCTTTACCAATTGTTCACGTTGAACATTTCACAAACAAATGCCGATTTTTATAACTTGTTCTAATTTTAAGTGATCAGTCAAATGTTCCGAGTATGCATGATGTTTGTTTTTTTCCTGATATTGTACCTGTCTATTGATTTATTGAAGTAAAGCAATGCAGAAATATGGATCATTTAGTAAGAGGTACGTTCATTAATATCCAGCTCTTTCCTTAATGTTCCACATTTTTGTATTGATGTAACAATATTTTTCCTATTTCAAATAGAATGTCACTGGGAAGTGAAGAAAGTAACATCACCTATTAGTAACATTTGAGAAACGGTAATTTTTCATCAGCTCTTTACCAAATGTTCGCAATAAAAACAAATATTCTCCTTTTATTGTACTTGTCTATTGATTTATCGGAGATAGGCAACCCAAAGATATGGATCATTTAGTAAGAGGTAAGTTCAGGTATATCCAGCTCTTTCCTAAATGTTCCACATTTTTGAATTGATGAAACAGTAAACATACCTGTCATTATAACACTCGTCACAAATTGCTTAAGCCAAAGATTTTGACAACTTAATCTAAGCGCCTATTCTGGCAAAGCTATCGAAAAATTTTATCTCCACCAAACATATAACAAAAATTCTTTAGACCAACCCACTATTATGTTTGACTCCTAATTCTAATTGCCTTCACTGTATAATGTACTATAGTTATCTCATTTTTAAAAAATCCTTTTTATTTGCAGATCAATAAAAAGTGAAGAAAGCAACATCACATATTAGTAACATTTGAAAAGGGCTAATTTTTCATCAGTTTTTTTCCAAATGTTCCAAGTATGCAATATGATAAAGATTTGTCTCCTGACATTGTACCTGTCGAATGATGTATTTAAAAACAGGTAATACATTCATCTCAATGCAAAATGACATTTTCCTGTTTAAAATCACATGCCATTGGAAAAGGAGGAAGGTAATATCAATATTATTAACTCTTGAGAAAGGGCCATTTTTAAATTTTTTGTCATGATTTTGTGCCTGATTACCTATGATTTTTTTTATTGAAGTGAAACGACGATAGCAAAGCAAATTGAAAGAAATTTTGTCATGATTTTGTACCTGTCTATTGATTTATCGAAGAAAAGCAACGCCGAAATATGGATCATTTAGTAAGAGGTAAGTTCAGTTATATCCAGCTCTTTCCTAAATGTTCCACATTTTTGTATTGATGAAACAGCAAACATACCTGTCATTACAACGCTCGTCGCAAATTGCTTGATCCAATCAAATGCCGAATTTGGCAACTAATTCTAATTTCTTGTGATCAGTCTGAACTTTTCTTTTCAAATGTTTTCATGTGAGAAAGTTCTGAAGTAAATAACGGTTAAAAAACTTAATAAAATACAGTGTAAACATTTATCTATTTTATCAGCATAATGCTGCATTATTTCTAAATAACATTTATATCTTTTTTTTGTAAGTTCGCTTATCTTTTTTTTATCGAAGCTTAAGCCAAACAAATCCCGAATTTGACAAGTAATTCTAATTGCTTGTGATCAGTCTGAACTTTTCTTTTAAAATGTTTTCATGTGAAAAGGTTCTGAAGTAAATATTGGTTAAAAAACTTTCTAAAATACAGCGTAAACGTTTATCTATTTTATCATCATAATTCTGCATTATTTCTAAATAACATTTTTATCTTTTTTTTTTTGTACGTTCGCTTATCTTTTTTTTATTGAAGTGAAACGACGATAGCAAAGCAAATTATTATATTTTATTGGTTAATTGAATAATAGCCATACCAAAATTTTCAAACGTGTATAAATTATATAAGGTTTATTTGCTATATATTAGTTCTGTAATATAGTAATATTTCTAAAAGATAGCAAATCATTATTTTAGAGCATAGGAAAACCATCGAAAAAATTTTAACCACAAAACTTTTAACAAAAATATTCAGCTCAACCCACAATCATCTTTAACGCATAAATCTAATTACCTTCCCTGGATATTGTACTAAAATCATCTCAATCAAAGAAATTTTTTTCAACTGCAGATCAAAGAAAAATGATAAAAGAAATACCACACATTAGTAACATTTGAGAAAGGGTGATTTTTCATTAGTTCTTTACCAATTGTTCACGTTGAACATTTCACAAACAAATGCCGATTTTTATAACTTGTTCTAATTTTAAGTGATCAGTCAAATGTTCCGAGTATGCATGATGTTTGTTTTTTTCCTGATATTGTACCTGTCTATTGATTTATTGAAGTAAAGCAATGCAGAAATATGGATCATTTAGTAAGAGGTACGTTCATTAATATCCAGCTCTTTCCTTAATGTTCCACATTTTTGTATTGATGTAACAATATTTTTCCTATTTCAAATAGAATGTCACTGGGAAGTGAAGAAAGTAACATCACCTATTAGTAACATTTGAGAAACGGTAATTTTTCATCAGCTCTTTACCAAATGTTCGCAATAAAAACAAATATTCTCCTTTTATTGTACTTGTCTATTGATTTATCGAAGATAGGCAACCCAAAGATATGGATCATTTAGTAAGAGGTAAGTTCAGGTATATCCAGCTCTTTCCTAAATGTTCCACATTTTTGAATTGATGAAACAGTAAACATACCTGTCATTATAACACTCGTCACAAATTGCTTAAGCCAAAGATTTTGACAACTTAATCTAAGCACCTATTCTGGCAAAGCCATCGAAAAATTTTTTCTCCACCAAACTTATAACAAAAATTATTTAGACCAACCCACTATTATGTTTTACTCCTAATTCTAATTACCTTCACTGTATAATGTACTGTAGTTATCTCATTTTTAAAAAATCCTTTTTATTTGCAGATCAATAAAAAGTGAAGAAAGCAACATCACATATTAGTAACATTTGAAAAGGGCTAATTTTTCATCAGTTTTTTTCCAAATGTTCCAAGTATGCAATATGATAAAGATTTGTCTCCTGACATTGTACCTGTCGAATGATGTATTTAAAAACAGGTAATACATTCATCTCAATGCAAAATGACATTTTCCTGTTTAAAATCACATGCCATTGGAAAAGGAGGAAGGTAATATCAATATTATTAACTCTTGAGAAAGGGCCATTTTTAAATTTTTTGTCATGATTTTGTGCCTGATTACCTATGATTTTTTTTATTGAAGTGAAACGACGATAGCAAAGCAAATTGAAAGAAATTTTGTCATGATTTTGTACCTGTCTATTGATTTATCGAAGAAAAGCAATGCCGAAATATGGATCATTTAGTAAGAGGTAAGTTCAGTTATATCCAGCTCTTTCCTAAATGTTCCACATTTTTGTATTGATGAAACAGCAAACATACCTGTCATTACAACGCTCGTCGCAAATTGCTTGATCCAATCAAATGCCGAATTTGGCAACTAATTCTAATTTCTTGTGATCAGTCTGAACTTTTCTTTTCAAATGTTTTCATGTGAGAAAGTTCTGAAGTAAATAACGGTTAAAAAACTTAATAAAATACAGTGTAAACATTTATCTATTTTATCAGCATAATGCTGCATTATTTCTAAATAACATTTATATCTTTTTTTTGTAAGTTCGCTTATCTTTTTTTTATCGAAGCTTAAGCCAAACAAATCCCGAATTTGACAAGTAATTCTAATTGCTTGTGATCAGTCTGAATTTTTCTTGTAAAATGTTTTCATGTGAGAAGGTTCTGAAGTAAATATTGGTTAAAAAACTTTCTAAAATACAGCGTAAACGTTTATCTATTTTATCATCATAATTCTGCATTATTTCTAAATAACATTTTTATCTTTTTTTTTTTGTACGTTCGCTTACCTTTTTTTATTGAAGTGAAACGACGATAGCAAAGCAAATTATTATATTTTATTGGTTAATTGAATAATAGCCATACCAAAATTTTCAAACGTGTATAAATTATATAAGGTTTATTTGCTATATATTAGTTCTGTAATATAGTAATATTTCTAAAAGATAGCAAATCATTATTTTAGAGCATAGGAAAACCATCGGAAAAATTTTAACCACAAAACTTTTAACAAAAATATTCAGCTCAACCCACAATCATCTTTGACGCATAAATCTGATTACCTTCCCTGGATATTGTACTAAAATCATCTCACTCAAAGAAATCTTTTTCAACTGCAGATCAAAAAAAAATGATAAAAGAAATACCACATATTAGTAACATTTGATAAAGGGTGATTTTTCATTAGTTCTTTACCAATTGTTCACGTTAAACATTTCACAAACAAATGCCGATTTTTATAACTTATTGTAATTTTACGTGATCAGTCAAATGTTCCGAGTATGCATGATGTTTGTTTTTTTCCTGATATTGTACCTGTCTATTGATTTATTGAAGTAAAGCAATGCAGAAATATGGATCATTTAGTAAGAGGTGCGTTCATTAATATCCAGCTCTTTCCTTAATGTTCCTCATTTTTGTATTGATGTAACAATATTTTTCCTATTTCAAATAGAATGTCACTGGGAAGTGATGAAAGTAACATCACCTATTAGTAACATTTGAGAAACGGTAATTTTTCATCAGCTCTTTACCAAATGTTCGCAATAAAAACAAATATTCTCCTTTTATTGTACTTATCTATTGATTTATCGAAGATAGGCAACCCAAAGATATGGATCATTTAGTAAGAGGTAAGTTCAGGTATATCCAGCTCTTTCCTAAATGTTCCACATTTTTGAATTGATGAAACAGTAAACATACCTGTCATTATAACACTCGTCACAAATTGCTTAAGCCAAAGATTTTGACAACTTAATCTAAGCACCTATTCTGGCAAAGCCATCGAAAAATTTTTTCTCCACCAAACTTATAACAAAAATTATTTAGACCAACCCACTATTATGTTTTACTCCTAATTCTAATTACCTTCACTGTATAATGTACTGTAGTTATCTCATTTTTAAAAAATCCTTTTTATTTGCAGATCAATAAAAAGTGAAGAAAGCAACATCACATATTAGTAACATTTGAAAAGGGCTAATTTTTCATCAGTTTTTTTTCCAAATGTTCCAAGTATGCAATATGATAAAGATTTGTCTCCTGACATTGTACCTGTCGAATGATGTATTTAAAAACAGATAATACATTCATCTCAATGCAAAATGACATTTTCCTGCTTAAAATCACATGCCATTGGAAAAGGAGGAAGGTAATATCAATATTATTAACTCTTGAGAAAGGGCCATTTTTAAATTTTTTGTCATGATTTTGTGCCTGATTACCTATGATTTTTTTTATTGAAGTGAAACGACGATAGCAAAGCAAATTGAAAGAAATTTTGTCATGATTTTGTACCTGTCTATTGATTTATCGAAGAAAAGCAATGCCGAAATATGGATCATTTAGTAAGAGGTAAGTTCAGTTATATCCAGCTCTTTCCTAAATGTTCCACATTTTTGTATTGATGAAACAGCAAACATACCTGTCATTACAACGCTCGTCGCAAATTGCTTGATCCAATCAAATGCCGAATTTGGCAACTAATTCTAATTTCTTGTGATCAGTCTGAACTTTTCTTTTCAAATGTTTTCATGTGAGAAAGTTTTGAAGTAAATAACGGTTAAAAAACTTAATAAAATACAGTGTAAACATTTATCTATTTTATCAGCATAATGCTGCATTAATTCTAAATAACATTTATATCTTTTTTTTCGTACGTTCGCTTATCTTTTATTTATCGAAGCTTAAGTCAAACAAATCCCGAATCTGACAAGTGATACTAATTGCTTGTGGTCAGTCTGAACTTTTCTTTTAAAATGTTTTCATGTGAGAAGGTTCTGAAGTAAATATTGATTAAAAAACTTTCTAAAATACAGCGTAAACGTTTATCTATTTTATCATCATAATTCTGCATTATTTCTAAATAACATTTTTATCTTTTTTTTTGTACGTTCGCTTACCTTTTTTTATTGAAGTGAAACGACGATAGCAAAGCAAATTATTATATTTTATTGGTTAATTGAATAATAGCCATACCAAAATTTTCAAACGTGTATAAATTATATAAGATTTATTTGCTATATATTAGTTCTGTAATATAGTAATATTTCTAAAAGATAGCAAATCATTATTTTAGAGCATAGGAAAACCATCGGAAAAATTTTAACCACAAAACTTTTAACAAAAATATTCAGCTCAACCCACAATCATCTTTAACGCATAAATCTAATTACCTTCCCTGGATATTGTACTAAAATCATCTCACTCAAAGAAATCTTTTTCAACTGCAGATCAAAGAAAAATGATAAAAGAAATACCACATATTAGTAACATTTGAGAAAGGGTGATTTTTCATTAGTTCTTTACCAATTGTTCACGTTAAACATTTCACAAACAAATGCCGATTTTTATAACTTATTCTAATTTTAAGTGATCAGTCAAATGTTCCGAGTATGCATGATGTTTGTTTTTTTCCTGATATTGTACCTGTCTATTGATTTATTGAAGTAAAGCAATGCAGAAATATGGATCATTTAGTAAGAGGTGCGTTCATTAATATCCAGCTCTTTCCTTAATGTTCCTCATTTTTGTATTGATGTAACAATATTTTTCCTATTTCAAATAGAATGTCACTGGAAAGTGAAGAAAGTAACATCACCTATTAGTAACATTTGAGAAACGGTAATTTTTCATCAGCTCTTTACCAAATGTTCGCAATAAAAACAAATATTCTCCTTTTATTGTACTTGTCTATTGATTTATCAAAGATAGGCAACCCAAAGATATGGATCATTTAGTAAGAGGTAAGTTCAGGTATATCCAGCTCTTTCCTAAATGTTCCACATTTTTGAATTGATGAAACAGTAAACATACCTGTCATTATAACACTCGTCACAAATTGCTTAAGCCAAAGATTTTGACAACTTAATCTAAGCACCTATTCTGGCAAAGCCATCGAAAAATTTTTTCTCCACCAAACTTATAACAAAAATTATTTAGACCAACCCACTATTATGTTTTACTCCTAATTCTAATTACCTTCACTGTATAATGTACTGTAGTTATCTCATTTTTAAAAATCCTTTTTATTTGCAGATCAATAAAAAGTGAAGAAAGCAACATCACATATTAGTAACATTTGAAAAGGGCTAATTTTTCATCAGTTTTTTTTCCAAATGTTCCAAGTATGCAATATGATAAAGATTTGTCTCCTGACATTGTACCTGTCGAATGATGTATTTAAAAACAGATAATACATTCATCTCAATGCAAAATGACATTTTCCTGTTTAAAATCACATGCCATTGGAAAAGGAGGAAGGTAATATCAATATTATTAACTCTTGAGAAAGGGCCATTTTTAAATTTTTTGTCATGATTTTGTACCTGATTACCTATGATTTTTTTATTGAAGTGAAACGACGATAGCAAAGCAAATTGAAAGAAATTTTGTCATGATTTTGTACCTGTCTATTGATTTATCGAAGAAAAGCAATGCCGAAATATGGATCATTTAGTAAGAGGTAAGTTCAGTTATATCCAGCTCTTTCCTAAATGTTCCACATTTTTGTATTGATGAAACAGCAAACATACCTGTCATTACAACGCTCGTCGCAAATTGCTTGATCCAATCAAATGCCGAATTTGGCAACTAATTCTAATTTCTTGTGATCAGTCTGAACTTTTCTTTTCAAATGTTTTCATGTGAGAAAGTTTTGAAGTAAATAACGGTTAAAAAACTTAATAAAATACAGTGTAAACATTTATCTATTTTATCAGCATAATGCTGCATTAATTCTAAATAACATTTATATCTTTTTTTTCGTACGTTCGCTTATCTTTTATTTATCGAAGCTTAAGTCAAACAAATCCCGAATCTGACAAGTGATACTAATTGCTTGTGGTCAGTCTGAACTTTTCTTTTAAAATGTTTTCATGTGAGAAGGTTCTGAAGTAAATATTGATTAAAAAACTTTCTAAAATACAGCGTAAACGTTTATCTATTTTATCATCATAATTCTGCATTATTTCTAAATAACATGTTTATCTTTTTTTTTGTACGTTCGCTTACCTTTTTTTATTGAAGTGAAACGACGATAGCAAAGCAAATTATTATATTTTATTGGTTAATTGAATAATAGCCATACCAAAATTTTCAAACGTGTATAAATTATATAAGATTTATTTGCTATATATTAGTTCTGTAATATAGTAATATTTCTAAAAGATAGCAAATCATTATTTTAGAGCATAGGAAAACCATCGGAAAAATTTTAACCACAAAACTTTTAACAAAAATATTCAGCTCAACCCACAATCATCTTTGACGCATAAATCTGATTACCTTCTCTGGATATTGTACTAAAATCAACTCACTCAAAGAAATCTTTTTCAACTGCAGATCAAAGAAAAATGATAAAAGAAATACCACAAATTAGTAACATTTGAGAAAGAGTGATTTTTCATTAGTTCTTTACCAATTGTTCACGTTGAATATTTCACAAACAAATGCCGATTTTTATAACTTATTTCAATTTTGAGTGATCAGTCAAATGTTCCGAGTATGCATGATGTTTGTTTTTTTCCTGATATTGTACCTGTCTATTGATTTATTGAAGTAAAGCAATGCAGAAATATGGATCATTTAGTAAGAGGTACGTTCATTAATATCCAGCTCTTTCCTTAATGTTCCACATTTTTGTATTGATGTAACAATATTTTTCCTATTTCAAATAGAATGTCACTGGAAAGTGAAGAAAGTAACATCACCTATTAGTAACATTTGAGAAACGGTAATTTTTCATCAGCTCTTTACCAAATGTTCGCAATAAAAACAAATATTCTCCTTTTATTGTACTTGTCTATTGATTTATCAAAGATAGGCAACCCAAAGATATGGATCATTTAGTAAGAGGTAAGTTCAGGTATATCCAGCTCTTTCCTAAATGTTCCACATTTTTGAATTGATGAAACAGTAAACATACCTGTCATTATAACACTCGTCACAAATTGCTTAAGCCAAAGATTTTGACAACTTAATCTAAGCACCTATTCTGGCAAAGCCATCGAAAAATTTTTTCTCCACCAAACTTATAACAAAAATTATTTAGACCAACCCACTATTATGTTTTACTCCTAATTCTAATTACCTTCACTGTATAATGTGCTGTAGTTATCTCATTTTTAAAAAATCCTTTTTATTTGCAGATCAATAAAAAGTGAAGAAAGCAACATCACATATTAGTAACATTTGAAAAGGGCTAATTTTTCATCAGTTTTTTTTCCAAATGTTCCAAGTATGCAATATGATAAAGATTTGTCTCCTGACATTGTACCTGTCGAATGATGTATTTAAAAACAGGTAATACATTCATCTCAATGCAAAATGACATTTTCCTGTTTAAAATCACATGCCATTGGAAAAGGAGGAAGGTAATATCAATATTATTAACTCTTGAGAAAGGGCCATTTTTAAATTTTTTGTCATGATTTTGTACCTGATTACCTATGATTTTTTTATTGAAGTGAAACGACGATAGCAAAGCAAATTGAAAGAAATTTTGTCATGATTTTGTACCTGTCTATTGATTTATCGAAGAAAAGCAATGCCGAAATATGGATCATTTAGTAAGAGGTAAGTTCAGTTATATCCAGCTCTTTCCTAAATGTTCCACATTTTTGTATTGATGAAACAGCAAACATACCTGTCATTACAACGCTCGTCGCAAATTGCTTGATCCAATCAAATGCCGAATTTGGCAACTAATTCTAATTTCTTGTGATCAGTCTGAACTTTTCTTTTCAAATGTTTTCATGTGAGAAAGTTTTGAAGTAAATAACGGTTAAAAAACTTAATAAAATACAGTGTAAACATTTATCTATTTTATCAGCATAATGCTGCATTAATTCTAAATAACATTTATATCTTTTTTTTCGTACGTTCGCTTATCTTTTATTTATCGAAGCTTAAGTCAAACAAATCCCGAATCTGACAAGTGATACTAATTGCTTGTGGTCAGTCTGAACTTTTCTTTTAAAATGTTTTCATGTGAGAAGGTTCTGAAGTAAATATTGATTAAAAAACTTTCTAAAATACAGCGTAAACGTTTATCTATTTTATCATCATAATTCTGCATTATTTCTAAATAACATGTTTATCTTTTTTTTTGTACGTTCGCTTACCTTTTTTTATTGAAGTGAAACGACGATAGCAAAGCAAATTATTATATTTTATTGGTTAATTGAATAATAGCCATACCAAAATTTTCAAACGTGTATAAATTATATAAGATTTATTTGCTATATATTAGTTCTGTAATATAGTAATATTTCTAAAAGATAGCAAATCATTATTTTAGAGCATAGGAAAACCATCGGAAAAATTTTAACCACAAAACTTTTAACAAAAATATTCAGCTCAACCCACAATCATCTTTGACGCATAAATCTGATTACCTTCTCTGGATATTGTACTAAAATCAACTCACTCAAAGAAATCTTTTTCAACTGCAGATCAAAGAAAAATGATAAAAGAAATACCACATATTAGTAACATTTGAGAAAGAGTGATTTTTCATTAGTTCTTTACCAATTGTTCACGTTGAATATTTCACAAACAAATGCCGATTTTTATAACTTATTCCAATTTTGAGTGATCAGTCAAATGTTCCGAGTATGCATGATGTTTGTTTTTTTCCTGATATTGTACCTGTCTATTGATTTATTGAAGTAAAGCAATGCAGAAATATGGATCATTTAGTAAGAGGTACGTTCATTAATATCCAGCTCTTTCCTTAATGTTCCACATTTTTGTATTGATGTAACAATATTTTTCCTATTTCAAATAGAATGTCACTGGAAAGTGAAGAAAGTAACATCACCTATTAGTAACATTTGAGAAACGGTAATTTTTCATCAGCTCTTTACCAAATGTTCGCTATAAAAACAAATATTCTCCTTTTATTGTACTTGTCTATTGATTTATCAAAGATAGGCAACCCAAAGATATGGATCATTTAGTAAGAGGTAAGTTCAGGTATATCCAGCTCTTTCCTAAATGTTCCACATTTTTGAATTGATGAAACAGTAAACATACCTGTCATTATAACACTCGTCACAAATTGCTTAAGCCAAAGATTTTGACAACTTAATCTAAGCACCTATTCTGGCAAAGCCATCGAAAAATTTTTTCTCCACCAAACTTATAACAAAAATTATTTAGACCAACCCACTATTATGTTTTACTCCTAATTCTAATTACCTTCACTGTATAATGTACTGTAGTTATCTCATTTTTAAAAAATCCTTTTTATTTGCAGATCAATAAAAAGTGAAGAAAGCAACATCACATATTAGTAACATTTGAAAAGGGCTAATTTTTCATCAGCTCTTTTTCAAATGTTCCAAGTATGCAATATGATAAAGATTTGTCTCCTGACATTGTACCTGTCGAATGATGTATTTAAAAACAGGTAATACATTCATCTCAATGCAAAATGACATTTTCCTGTTTAAAATCACATGCCATTGGAAAAGGAGGAAGGTAATATCAATATTATTAACACTTGAGAAAGGGCCATTTTTTAAATTTTTTGTCATGATTTTGTGCCTGATTACCTATGATTTTTTTTATTGAAGTGAAACGACGATAGCAAAGCAAATTGAAAGAAATTTTGTCATGATTTTGTACCTGTCTATTGATTTATCGAAGAAAAGCAATGCCGAAATATGGATCATTTAGTAAGAGGTAAGTTCAGTTATATCCAGCTCTTTCCTAAATGTTCCACATTTTTGTATTGATGAAACAGCAAACATACCTGTCATTACAACGCTCGTCGCAAATTGCTTGATCCAATCAAATGCCGAATTTGGCAACTAATTCTAATTTCTTGTGATCAGTCTGAACTTTTCTTTTCAAATGTTTTCATGTGAGAAAGTTTTGAAGTAAATAAGGTTTAAAAAACTTACTAAAATACAGTGTAAACATTTATCTATTTTATCAGCATAATGCTGCATTATTTCTAAATAACATTTATATCTTTTTTTTGTACGTTCGCTTATCTTTTTTTTATCGAAGCTTAAGCCAAACAAATCCCGAATTTGACAAGTAATTCTAATTGCTTGTGATCAGTCTGAACTTTTCTTTTAAAATGTTTTCATGTGAGAAGGTTCTGAAGTAAATATTGATTAAAAAACTTTCTAAAATACAGCGTAAACGTTTATCTATTTTATCATCATAATTCTGCATTATTTCTAAATAACATTTTTATCTTTTTTTTTTTTGTACGTTCGCTTACCTTTTTTTATTGAAGTGAAACGACGATAGCAAAGCAAATTATTATATTTTATTGGTTAATTGAATAATAGCCATACCAAAATTTTCAAACGTGTATAAATTATATAAGATTTATTTGCTATATATTAGTTCTGTAATATAGTAATATTTCTAAAAGATAGCAAATCATTATTTTAGAGCATAGGAAAACCATCGGAAAAATTTTAACCACAAAACTTTTAACAAAAATATTCAGCTCAACCCACAATCATCTTTGACGCATAAATCTGATTACCTTCCCTGGATATTGTACTAAAATCATCTCACTCAAAGAAATCTTTTTCAACTTCAGATCAAAGAAAAATGATAAAAGAAATACCACATATTAGTAACATTTGAGAAAGAGTGATTTTTCATTAGTTCTTTACCAATTGTTCACGTTGAACATTTCACAAACAAATGCCGATTTTTATAACTTATTCCAATTTTAAGTGATCAGTCAAATGTTCCGAGTATGCATGATGTTTGTTTTTTTCCTGATATTGTACCTGTCTATTGATTTATTGAAGTAAAGCAATGCAGAAATATGGATGATTTAGTAAGAGGTACGTTCATTAATATCCAGCTCTTTCCTTAATGTTCCACATTTTTGTATTGATGTAACAATATTTTTCCTATTTCAAATAGAATGTCACTGGAAAGTGAAGAAAGTAACATCACCTATTAGTAACATTTGAGAAACGGTAATTTTTCATCAGCTCTTTACCAAATGTTCGCTATAAAAACAAATATTCTCCTTTTATTGTACTTGTCTATTGATTTATCAAAGATAGGCAACCCAAAGATATGGATCATTTAGTAAGAGGTAAGTTCAGGTATATCCAGCTCTTTCCTAAATGTTCCACATTTTTGAATTGATGAAACAGTAAACATACCTGTCATTATAACACTCGTCACAAATTGCTTAAGCCAAAGATTTTGACAACTTAATCTAAGCACCTATTCTGGCAAAGAAATCGAAAAATTTTTTCTCCACCAAACTTATAACAAAAATTATTTAGACCAACCCACTATTATGTTTTACTCCTAATTCTAATTACCTTCACTGTATAATGTACTGTGGTTATCTCATTTTTAAAAAATCCTTTTTATTTGCAGATCAATAAAAAGTGAAGAAAGCAACATCACATATTAGTAACATTTGAAAAGGGCTAATTTTTCATCAGCTCTTTTTCAAATGTTCCAAGTATGCAATATGATAAAGATTTGTCTCCTGACATTGTACCTGTCGAATGATGTATTTAAAAACAGGTAATACATTCATCTCAATGCAAAATGACATTTTCCTGTTTAAAATCACATGCCATTGGAAAAGGAGGAAGGTAATATCAATATTAGTAACACTTGAGAAAGGGCCATTTTTAAATTTTTTGTCATGATTTTGTACCTGATTACCTATGATTTTTTTTATTGAAGTGAAACGACGATAGCAAAGCAAATTGAAAGAAATTTTGTCATGATTTTGTACCTGTCTATTGATTTATCGAAGAAAAGCAACGCCGAAATATGGATCATTTTGTAAGAGGTAAGTTCAGTTATATCCAGCTCTTTCCTAAATGTTCCACATTTTTGTATTGATGAAACAGCAAACATACCTGTCATTAAAACGCTCGTCGCAAATTGCTTGATCCAATCAAATGCCGAATTTGGCAACTAATTCTAATTTCTTGTGATCAGTCTGAACTTTTCTTTTCAAATGTTTTCATGTGAGAAAGTTTTGAAGTAAATAAGGGTTAAAAAACTTACTAAAATACAGTGTAAACATTTATCTATTTTATCAGCTTAATGCTGCATTATTTCTAAATAACATTTATATCTTTTTTTTCGTACGTTCGCTTATCTTTTTTTATCGAAGCTTAAGCCGAACAAATCCCGAATTTGACAATTAATTCAAATTACTTGTAATCAGTCTGAACTTTTCTTTTAGATTGTTTTCATGTGAGAAGGTTCTGAAGTAAATATTGGTTAAAAAACTTTATAAAATACAGCGTAAACGTTTATCTATTTTATCAGCATAATTCTGCATTATGTCTAAATAACATTTATATCTTTTTTTTTTTTGTACGTTCGCTTATCTTTTTTTTATTGAAGTGAAACGACGATAGCAAAGCAAATTATTATATTTTATTGGTTTATTGAATAATAGCCATAACAAAATTTTCAAACGTATATAAATTATATAAGATTTATTTGCTATATATTAGTTCTGTAATATAGTAATATTTCTAAAAGATAGCAAATCATTATTTTAGAGCATAGGAAAACCATCGAAAAAAAATTTTAACCACAAAACTTTTAACAAAAATATTCAGCTCAACCCACAATCATCTTTGACGCATAAATCTAATTACCTTCCCTGATATATTATACTAAAATCATCTCACTCAAAAAAATCTTTTTCAACTGCAGATCAAAGAAAAATGATAAAAGAAATACCACATATTAGTAACATTTGAGAAAGGGTGATTTTTCATTAGTTCTTTACCAATTGTTCACGTTGAACATTTCACAAACAAATGCCGATTTTTTTATAACTTATTCTAATTTTAAGTGATCAGTCAAATGTTCCGAGTATGCATGATGTTTGTTTTTTTTTCTGATATTGTACCTGTCTATTGATTTATTGAAGTAAAGCAATGCAGAAATATGGATCATTTAGTAAGAGGTAAGTTCATTAATATCCAGCTCTTTCCTTAATGTTCCACATTTTTGTATTGATGTAACAATATTTTTCCTATTTCAAATAGAATGTCACAAGAAAGTTAGAAAGTAACATTGCCAAATAGTAACATTGAGAAACGGTAATTTTTCATCAGCAATTTACCAAATGTTCGCAATAAAAACAAATATTCTCCTTTTATTGTACTTGTCTATTGATTTATCAAAGATAGGCAACCCAAAGATATGGATCATTTAGTAAGAGGTAAGTTCAGGTATATCCAGCTCTTTCCTAAATGTTCCACATATTTCGGCATTGCTGATGAAACAGTAAACATACCTGTCATTATAACACTCGTCACAAATTGCTTAACAAAGATTTTGACTTTAATCTAAGCACCTATTCTGGAAAGCCATCGGAAAATTTTTTCTCCACCAAACTTATAAAAAATTATTTAGACCAACCCACTTTCCTTTTTACTCCTACATTCTAATTACCTTCACTGTATAATGTACAATATTTTTCTCATTTTTAAAAAATCCTTTTTATTTGCAGATCAATAAAAAGTGAAGAAAGCAACATCACATATTAGTAACATTTGAAAAGGGCTAATTTTTCATCAGTTTTTTTTACCAAATGTTCCAATATGCAATATGATAAAGATTTGTCTCCTGACTATTGTACCTGTCGAATGATGTATTTAAAAACATGGATAATACATTCATCTCAATGCAAAATGACATTTTCCCTAAAAAATCACATGCCATTGGAAAAGGAGGAAGGTAATATCAATATTATAACACTCGTGAGAAAGGGCCTTTTTTAAATTTTTTGTCATGACTGTGCCTGATAACCTATGATTTGGCAAATTGAAGTGAAAAATTTTAGCTCCAGCAAATTGAAACAAATTTTGTCATGATTTTGTAACCCACTATTATTTTTGACTCCTAATTCTAATTGCCGAAATATGGATAATTTACTAGAGTTATCTCATTTTTATATCCATCCTTTTATTTGCATGTTCAATTTTTGTATTGATGAAACAGCATCACATATTAGTAACATTTGAAACGGGGTAATTTTTCTTCATCTTTTTCAAATGCCCAATTATGCAATATAATAAAGATTTTTGTCTCAGTCTGCGACATTGTACCTGTGAATGATGTATTTAAAAAAGGTAATTCATGTGATCTCAATGCAAAGTGAATTTTCCTGTTTTTAAAATCACATTAATAAAATAAAGTGGAAACATTTATCTATTTTATCAGCAGAAATGCTGCATTTTCTAAATAACATTTATGTCGTTTTTTTGTACGTTCGCTTATCTTTTTTTTTATTGAAGCTGAAACAAACAAATCCCGAATTTGACAAGTGAAAGAAATTTTTGTCATGAGTTTGTACTTTTCTTTTATTGATTTTTCGAAGTGAGCAATGTTCTGAAGTAAATATTTAGTAAAAAACTTTCTAAAATACAGCGTAAACGTTTATCTATTTGTTCCATAATTTTGCATTATTTCTAAACAACATTTTTATCTTTTTTTTGTACGTTCGCTTAAATTTTTTGATCCAAGTGAAACGACGATAGCAAAGCAACTAATTCTAATTTATTGGATCAGTCTGAACTAATTTCATTTCAAATGTTTTCAATGTGAGAAAGTTTTGAAGTAAATAAGGGTTAAAAAACTTATATAAAATTTAGTGTTTGCATTATATTAGTTTATGTAATATAGTAATATTTCTAAAAGATAGCAAATCATTATTTTAGAGCATAGGAAAACCATCGTAAAAAAATTTTAACCACAAAACTTTTAACAAAAATATTCAGCTCAACCCACAATCATCTTTGATGCATAAATCTAATTACCTTCCCTGGATATTGTACTAAAATCATCTCACTCAAAGAAATCTTTTTCAACTGCAGATCAAAGAAAAATGATAAAAGAAATACCACATATTAGTAACATTTGAGAAAGGGTGATTTTTCATTAGTTCTTTACCAATTGTTCACGTTAAACATTCCACGAACAAATGCCGATTTTTATAACTTATTCTAATTTTAAGTGATCAGTCAAATGTTCCGAGTATGCATGATGTTTGTTTTTTTCCTGATATTGTACCTGTCTATTGATTTATTGAAGTAAAGCAATGCAGAAATATGGATCATTTAGTAAGAGGTGTGTTCATTAATATCCAGCTCTTTCCTTAATGTTCCTCATTTTTGTATTTATGTAACAATATTTTTCCTATTTCAAATAGAATGTCACTGGAAAGTGAAGAAAGTAACATCACCTATTAGTAACATTTGAGAAACGGTAATTTTTCATCAGCTCTTTACCAAATGTTCGCAATAAAAACAAATATTCTCCTTTTATTGTACCTGTCTATTGATTTATCGAAGATAGGCAACCCAAAGATATGGATCATTTAGTAAGAGGTATGTTCAGGTATATCCAGCTCTTTCCTAAATGTTCCACATTTTTGAATTGATGAAACAGTAAACATACCTGTCATTATAACACTCGTCACAAATTGCTTAAGCCAAAGATTTTGACAACTTAATCTAAGCACCTATTCTGGCAAAGCCATCGAAAAATTTTATCTCCACCAAACATATAAAAAAAAATTATTTAGACCAACCCACTATTATGTTTGACTCCTAATTCTAATTACCTTCACTGTATAATGTACTATAGTTATCTCATTTTTAAAAAATCCTTTTTATTTGCAGATCAATAAAAAGTGAAGAAAGCAACATCACATATTAGTAACATTTGAAAAGGGCTAATTTTTCATCAGCTCTTTTTCAAATGTTCCAAGTATGCAATATGATAAAGATTTGTCTCCTGACATTGTACCTGTCGAATGATGTATTTAAAAACAGGTAATACATTCATCTCAATGCAAAATGACATTTTCCTGTTTAAAATCACATGCCATTGGAAAAGGAGGAAGGTAATATCAATATTAGTAACACTTGAGAAAGGGCCATTTTTAAATTTTTTGTCATGATTTTGTACCTGATTACCTATGATTTTTTTTATTGAAGTGAAACGACGATAGCAAAGCAAATTGAAAGAAATTTTGTCATGATTTTGTACCTGTCTATTGATTTATCGAAGAAAAGTAATGCCGAAATATGGATCATTTAGTAAGAGGTAAGTTCAGTTATATCCAGCTCTTTCCTAAATGTTCCACATTTTTGTATTGATGAAACAGCAAACATACCTGTCATTACAACGCTCGTCGCAAATTGCTTGATCCAATCAAATGCCGAATTTGGCAACTAATTCTAATTTCTTGTGATCAGTCTGAACTTTTCTTTTCAAATGTTTTCATGTGAGAAAGTTCTGAAGTAAATAACGGTTAAAAAACTTAATAAAATACAGTGTAAACATTTATCTATTTTATCAGCATAATGCTGCATTAATTCTAAATAACATTTATATCTTTTTTTTCGTACGTTCGCTTATCTTTTATTTATCGAAGCTTAAGTCAAACAAATCCCGAATCTGACAAGTAATACTAATTGCTTGTGATCAGTCTGAACTTTTCTTTTAAAATGTTTTCATGTGAGAAGGTTCTGAAGTAAATATTGGGTAAAAAACTTTCTAAAATACAGCGTAAACGTTTATCTATTTTATCAGCATAATTCTGCATTATTTCTAAATAACATTTTTATCTTTTTTTTGTACGTTCGCTTATCTTTTTTTTATTGAAGTGAAACGACGATAGCAAAGCAAATTATTATATTTTATTGGTTAATTGAATAATAGCCATACCAAAATTTTCAAACGTGTATAAATTATATAACATTTATTTGCTATATATTAGTTCTGTAATATAGTAATATTTCTAAAAGATAGCAAATCATTATTTTAGAGCATAGGAAAACCATCGAAAAAATTTTAACCACAAAACTTTTAACAAAAATATTCAGCTCAACCCACAATCATCTTTGATGCATAAATCTAATTACCTTCCCTGGATATTGTACTAAAATCATCTCACTCAAAGAAATCTTTTTCAACTGCAGATCAAAGAAAAATGATAAAAGAAATACCACATATTAGTAACATTTGAGAAAGGGTGATTTTTCATTAGTTCTTTACCAATTGTTCACGTTAAACATTCCACAAACAAATGCCGATTTTTATAACTTATTCTAATTTTAAGTGATCAGTCAAATGTTCCGAGTATGCATGATGTTTGTTTTTTTCCTGATATTGTACCTGTCTATTGATTTATTGAAGTAAAGCAATGCAGAAATATGGATCATTTAGTAAGAGGTACGTTCATTAATATCCAGCTCTTTCCTTAATGTTCCACATTTTTGTATTGATGTAACAATATTTTTCCTATTTCAAATAGAATGTCACTGGGAAGTGAAGAAAGTAACATCACCTATTAGTAACATTTGAGACACGGTAATTTTTCATCAGCTCTTTACCAAATGTTCGCAATAAAAACAAATATTCTCCTATTATTGTACTTGTCTATTGATTTATCAAAGATAGGCATCCCAAAGATATCGATCATTTAGTAAGAGGTAAGTTCAGGTATATCCAGCTCTTTCCTAAATGTTCCACATTTTTGAATTGATGAAACAGTAAACATACCTGTCATTATAACACTCGTCACAAATTGCTTAAGCCAAAGATTTTGACAACTTAATCTAAGCGCCTATTCTGGCAAAGCCATCGAAAAATTTTATCTCCACCAAACATATAACAAAAATTCTTTAGACCAACCCACTATTATGTTTGACTCCTAATTCTAATTGCCTTCACTGTATAATGTACTATAGTTATCTCATTTTTAAAAAATCCTTTTTATTTGCAGATCAATAAAAAGTGAAGAAAGCAACATCACATATTAGTAACATTTGAAAAGGGGTAATTTTTCATCAGCTCTTTTTCAAATGTTCCAAGTATGCAATATGATAAAGATTTGTCTCCTGACATTGTACCTGTCGAATGATGTATTTAAAAACAGGTAATACATTCATCTCAATGCAAAATGACATTTTCCTGTTTAAAATCACATGCCATTGGAAAAGGAGGAAGGTAATATCAATATTAGTAACACTTGAGAAAGGGCCATTTTTAAATTTTTTGTCATGATTTTGTACCTGATTACCTATGATTTTTTTTATTGAAGTGAAACGACGATAGCAAAGCAAATTGAAAGAAATTTTGTCATGATTTTGTACCTGTCTATTGATTTATCGAAGAAAAGCAATGCCGAAATATGGATAATTTAGTAAGAGGTAAGTTCAGTTATATCCAGCTCTTTCCTAAATGTTCCACATTTTTGTATTGATGAAACAGCAAACATACCTGTCATTAAAACGCTCGTCGCAAATTGCTTGATCCAATCAAATGCCGAATTTGGCAACTAATTCTAATTTCTTGTGATCAGTCTGAACTTTTCTTTTCAAATGTTTTCATGTGAGAAAGTTTTGAAGTAAATAAGGGTTAAAAAACTTACTAAAATACAGTGTAAACATTTATCTATTTTATCAGCATAATGCTGCATTAATTCTAAATAACATTTATATCTTTTTTTTCGTACGTTCGCTTATCTTTTATTTATCGAAGCTTAAGTCAAACAAATCCCGAATCTGACAAGTAATACTAATTGCTTGTGATCAGTCTGAACTTTTCTTTTAAAATGTTTTCATGTGAGAAGGTTCTGAAGTAAATATTGGGTAAAAAACTTTCTAAAATACAGCGTAAACGTTTATCTATTTTATCAGCATAATTCTGCATTATTTCTAAATAACATTTTTATCTTTTTTTTGTACGTTCGCTTATCTTTTTTTTATTGAAGTGAAACGACGATAGCAAAGCAAATTATTATATTTTATTGGTTAATTGAATAATAGCCATACCAAAATTTTCAAACGTGTATAAATTATATAAGATTTATTTGCTATATATTAGTTCTGTAATATAGTGATATTTCTAAAAGATAGCAAATCATTATTTTAGAGCATAGGAAAACCATCGAAAAAATTTTAACCACAAAACTTTTAACAAAAATATTCAGCTCAACCCACAATCATCTTTGATGCATAAATCTAATTACCTTCCCTGGATATTGTACTAAAATCATCTCACTCAAAGAAATCTTTTTCAACTGCAGATCAAAGAAAAATGATAAAAGAAATACCACATATTAGTAACATTTGAGAAAGGGTGATTTTTCATTAGTTCTTTACCAATTGTTCACGTTAAACATTCCACGAACAAATGCCGATTTTTATAACTTATTCTAATTTTAAGTGATCAGTCAAATGTTCCGAGTATGCATGATGTTTGTTTTTTTCCTGATATTGTACCTGTCTATTGATTTATTGAAGTAAAGCAATGCAGAAATATGGATCATTTAGTAAGAGGTACGTTCATTAATATCCAGCTCTTTCCTTAATGTTCCACATTTTTGTATTGATGTAACAATATTTTTCCTATTTCAAATAGAATGTCACTGGAAAGTGAAGAAAGTAACATCACCTATTAGTAACATTTGAGAAACGGTAATTTTTCATCAGCTCTTTACCAAATGTTCGCAATAAAAACAAATATTCTCCTTTTATTGTACTTGTCTATTGATTTATCAAAGATAGGCAACCCAAAGATATGGATCATTTAGTAAGAGGTAAGTTCAGGTATATCCAGCTCTTTCCTAAATGTTCCACATTTTTGAATTGATGAAACAGTAAACATACCTGTCATTATAACATTCGTCACAAATTGCTTAAGCCAAAGATTTTGACAACTTAATCTAAGCACCTATTCTGGCAAAGCCATCGAAAAATTTTTTTCTCCACCAAACTTATAACAAAAATTATTTAGACCAACCCACTATTATGTTTTACTCCTAATTCTAATTACCTTCACTGTATAATGTACTGTAGTTATCTCATTTTTAAAAAATCCTTTTTATTTGCAGATCAATAAAAAGTGAAGAAAGCAACATCACATATTAGTAACATTTGAAAAGGGCTAATTTTTCATCAGTTTTTTTCCAAATGTTCCAAGTATGCAATATGATAAAGATTTGTCTCCTGACATTGTACCTGTCGAATGATGTATTTAAAAACAGGTAATACATTCATCTCAATGCAAAATGACATTTTCCTGTTTAAAATCACATGCCATTGGAAAAGAAGGAAGGTAATATCAATATTAGTAACACTTGAGAAAGGGCCATTTTTAAATTTTTTGTCATGATTTTGTACCTGATTACCTATGACTTTTTTTATTGAAATGAAACGACGATAGCAAAGCAAATTGAAAGAAATTTTGTCATGATTTTGTACCTGTCTATTGATTTATCGAAGAAAAGCAATGCCGAAATATGGATCATTTAGTAAGAGGTAAGTTCAGTTATATCCAGCTCTTTCCTAAATGTTCCACATTTTTGTATTGATGAAACAGCAAACATACCTGTCATTAAAACGCTCGTCGCAAATTGCTTGATCCAATCAAATGCCGAATTTGGCAACTAATTCTAATTTCTTGTGATCAGTCTGAACTTTTCTTTTCAAATGTTTTCATGTGAGAAAGTTTTGAAGTAAATAAGGGTTAAAAAACTTACTAAAATACAGTGTAAACATTTATCTATTTTATCAGCATAATGCTGCATTATTTCTAAATAACATTTATATCTTTTTTTTGTACGTTCGCTTATCTTTTTTTTATCGAAGCTTAAGCCAAACAAATCCCGAATTTGACAAGTAATTCTAATTGCTTGTGATCAGTCTGAATTTTTCTTGTAAAATGTTTTCATGTGAGAAGGTTCTGAAGTAAATATTGGTTAAAAAACTTTCTAAAATACAGCGTAAACGTTTATCTATTTTATCATCATAATTCTGCATTATTTCTAAATAACATTTTTATCTTTTTTTTTTTTTGTACGTTCGCATACCTTTTTTTATTGAAGTGAAACGACGATAGCAAAGCAAATTATTATATTTTATTGGTTAATTGAATAATAGCCATACCAAAATTTTCAAACGTGTATAAATTATATAAGATTTATTTGCTATATATTAGTTCTGTAATATAGTGATATTTCTAAAAGATAGCAAATCATTATTTTAGAGCATAGGAAAACCATCGAAAAAATTTTAACCACAAAACTTTTAACAAAAATATTCAGCTCAACCCACAATCATCTTTGATGCATAAATCTAATTACCTTCCCTGGATATTGTACTAAAATCATCTCACTCAAAGAAATCTTTTTCAACTTCAGATCAAAGAAAAATGATAAAAGAAATACCACATATTAGTAACATTTGATAAAGGGTGATTTTTCATTAGTTCTTTACCAATTGTTCACGTTAAACATTTCACAAACAAATGCCGATTTTTATAACTTATTGTAATTTTACGTGATCAGTCAAATGTTCCGAGTATGCATGATGTTAGTTTTTTTCCTGATATTGTACCTGTCTATTGATTTATTGCTGTAAAGCAATGCAGAAATATGGATCATTTAGTAAGAGGTAAGTTTATTAATATCCAGCTCAAATGCCGAATTTTATAACTTATTCTAATTTTAAGTGATCAGTCAAATGTTCCGAGTATGCATGATGTTAGTTTTTTTCCTGATATTGTACCTGTCTATTGATTTATTGCTGTAAAGCAATGCAGAAATATGGATCATTTAGTAAGAGGTACGTTCATTAATATCCAGCTCTTTCCTTAATGTTCCACATTTTTGTATTGATGTAACAATATTTTTCCTATTTCAAATAGAATGTCACTGGAAAGTGAAGAAAGTAACATCACCTATTAGTAACATTTGAGAAACGTTAATTTTTCATCAGCTCGTTACCAAATGTTCGCGATAAAAACAAATATTCTTCTTTTATTGTACCTGTCTACTGATTTATCGAAGATAGGCAACCCAAAAATATGGATCATTTAGTAAGAGGTAAGTTAAGGTATATCCAGCTCTTTCATAAATGTTCCACATTTTTGTATTGATGAAAGAGTAAACATACCTGTCATTACAACTCTCGTCGCAAATTGCTTGATCCAAACAAATGCCGAATTCGGCAACTAATTCTTAATTGCTTGTGATCAGTCTGAACTTTTCTTTTCAAATGCTTTCATGTGAGAAAGTTCTGAAGTAAATAGGGGTTAAAAAACTTACTAAAATACAGTGTAAACATTTATCTATTTTATCAGCATAATGCTGCATTATTTCTAAATAACATTTACATCTTTTTTTTCGTACGTTCGCTTATCTTTTTATTATCGAAGCTTATGCAAAACAAATCCAGAATTTGACAAGTAATTCTAATTGCTTGTGATCAGTCTAAAATTTTCTTTTGAAATGTTTTCATGTGAGAGGGTTCTGAAGTAAATATTGGTTAAAAAACTTTCTAAAATACTGCGTAAACGTTTATCTATTTTATCAGCATAATTCTGCAGTATTTCTAAATAACATTTTTATTTTATTTTTTTTGTACGTTCGCTTATCTTTGTTTTTAATGAAGTGAAACGACGATAGCAAAGCAAATTATTATATTTTATTGGTTAATTGAATAATAGCCATACCAAAATTTTCAAACGTGTATAAATTATATAAGATTTATTTGCTATATATTAGTTCTGTAATATAGTAATAATTCTAAAAGATAGCAAATTATTATTTTAGAGCATAGCAAAACCCTCGGAAAAAAATTTAACCATCAAACTTTTAACAAAAATATTTAGCTCAGCCCACTATCATGTTTGACGCGTAAATCTAATTACCTTCCCTGGATATTATACTAAATTCATTTCACTCAAAGAAATCTTTTTCAATTGCAGATCAAAGAAAAATGTTAAAAGAAATACCACATATTAGTAACATTTGAGAAAGGGGGATTTTTCATCAGTTCTTTACCAATTGTTCATGTTGAACATTTCACAAACAAATGGCGAATTTTATAACTTTTTCTAATTTTAAGTGATCAGTCAAATGTTCCGAGTATGCATGATGTTAGTTTTTTTCCTGATAAATGTCTATTGCGAACATTTGGTAACGAGCTGATGAAAAATTACCGTTTCTCAAATGTTACTAATAGGTGATGTTACTTTCTTCACTTTCCAGTGACATTCTATTTGAAATAAGAAAAATATTGTTACTTCAATACAAAAATGTGGAACATTAAGGAAAGAGCTGGATATTAATGAACGTACCTCTTACTAAATGATCCATATTTCTGCATTGCTTTACAGCAATAAATCAATAGACAGGTACAATATCAGGAAAAAAACTAACATCATGCATACTCGGAACATTTGACTGATCACTTAAAATTAGAATAAGTTATAAAATTCGGCATTTGAGCTGGATATTAATGAACTTACCTCTTACTAAATGATCCATATTTCTGCATTGCTTTACAGCAATAAATCAATAGACAGGTACAATATCAGGAAAAAAACTAACATCATGCATACTCGGAACATTTGACTGATCACTTAAAATTAGAATAAGTTATAAAATTCGGCATTTGTTTGTGAAATGTTCAACATGAACAATTGGTAAATAACTGATGTGGTATTTCTTTTAACATTTTTATTTGATCTGCAATTGAAAAAGATTTCTTTGAGTGAAATGAATTTAGTATAATATCCAGGGAAGGTAATTAGATTTACGCGTCAAACATGATAGTGTGTTGGGCTGAATATTTTTGTTAAGTGTTTGGTGGTTAAATTTTTTTCCGAGGGTTTTGCTATGCTCTAAAATAATGATTTGTTATATTTCAGAAATATTACTATATTACAGAACTATCATATAGGAAATAAAAATTATATAATTTATACACGTTTGCAAATATTGTGATGGGTATTATTCAATTAACCAATAAAATATATTAATTTGCTTTGCTATCGTCGTTTCACTTCAATAAAAAAAAGATAAGCGAACGTACAAAAAAAAATAAAAATGTTATTTAGAAATACTGCAGAATTATGCTGATAAAATAGATAAACGTTTACGCAGTATTTTAGAAAGTTTTTTAACCAATATTTACTTCAGAACTTCCCACATGAAAACATTTTAAAAGAAAAGTTCAGACTGATCACAAGCAATTAGAATTACTTGTCAAATTCGGGATTTGTTTGGCTTAAGCTTCGATAAAAAAAAGATAAGCGAACGTACGAAAAAATATATAAATGTTATTTAGAAATAATGCAGCATTATGCTGATAAAATAGATAAATGTTTACACTGTATTTGAGTAAGTTTTTTAACCCTTATTTACTTCAGAACTTTCTCACATGAAAGCATTTGAAAAGAAAAGTTCAGACTGATCACAAGCAATTAGAATTAGTTGCCGAATTCGGCATTTGTTTGGATCAAGCAATTTGCGACGAGCGTTGTAATGACAGGTATGTTTACTGTTTCATCAATACAAAAATGTGGAACATTCATGAAAGAGCTGGATATACCTTAACTTACCTCTGACTAAATGATCCATATTTTTGGGTTGCCTATCTTTGATAAATCAATAGACAGGTACAAAATCATGACAAAATTTCTTTCACCGTGAATCTTGATAAAGAACTGATGAAAAATCACCCTTTCTCAAATGGTACTGATCTGTGATGTTTCTTCATTTTTTCACTGTTTCATCAATACAAAAATGTAGAACATTTAGGAAAGAGCTGGATATACCTTAACTTACCTCTTACTAAATGATCCATATTTTTGGGTTGCCTATCTTCGATAAATCAATAGACAGGTACAATAAAAGAAGAATATTTGTTTTTATCGCGAACATTTGGAAACAAGCTGATGAAAAATTACCGTTTCTCAAATATTACTAATAGGTGATGTTACTTTCTTCACTTTCCAGTGACATTCTATTTGAAATAGGAAAAATATTGTTACATCAATACAAAAATGTGGAACATTAAGGAAAGAGCTGGATATTAATGAACTTACCTCTTACTAAATGATCCATATTTCTGCATTGCTTTACAGCAATAAATCAATAGACAGGTACAATATCAGGAAAAAAACTAACATCATGCATACTCGGAACATTTGACTGATCACTTAAAATTAGAATAAGTTATAAAATTCGGCATTTGTTTGTGAAATGTTCAACATGAACAATTGGTAAAGAACTGATGAAAAATCACCCTTTCTCAAATGTTACTAATATGTGGTATTTCTTTTATCATTTTTCTTTGATCTGCAATTGAAAAAGATTTCTTTGAGTGAAATGAATTTAGTATAATAACCAGGGAAGGTAATTAGATTTACGCGTCAAACATGATAGTGGGTTGAGCTAAATATTTTTGTTAAAAGTTTGGTGGTTAAATTTTTTTCCGATGGTTTGAAATAATGATTTGCTATATTTCAGAAATATTACTATATTACAGAACTAACATATAGGAAATAAAACTTATATAATTTATACACGTTTGCAAATATTGTGATGGGTATTATTCAATTAACCAATAAAATATATTAATTTGCTTTGCTATCGTCGTTTCACTTCAATAAAAAAAAGATAAGCGAACGTACAAAAAAAAATAAAAATGTTATTTAGAAATACTGCAGAATTATGCTGATAAAATAGATAAACGTTTACGCAGTATTTTAGAAAGTTTTTTAACCAATATTTACTTCAGAACTTCCCACATGAAAACATTTTAAAAGAAAAGTTCAGACTGATCACAAGCAATTAGAATTACTTGTCAAATTCGGGATTTGTTTGGCTTAAGCTTCGATAAAAAAAAGATAAGCGAACGTACGAAAAAAAATATAAATGTTATTTAGAAATAATGCAGCATTATGCTGATAAAATAGATAAATGTTTACACTGTATTTTAGTAAGTTTTTTAACCCTTATTTACTTCAGAACTTTCTCACATGAAAGCATTTGAAAAGAAAAGTTCAGACTGATCACAAGCAATTAGAATTAGTTGCCGAATTCGGCATTTGTTTGGATCAAGCAATTTGCGACGAGCGTTGTAATGACAGGTATGTTTACTGTTTCATCAATACAAAAATGTGGAACATTCATGAAAGAGCTGGATATACCTTAACTTACCTCTGACTAAATGATCCATATTTTTGGGTTGCCTATCTTCGATAAATCAATAGACAGGTACAAAATCATGACAAAATTTCTTTCACCGTGAATCTTGATAAAGAACTGATGAAAAATCACCCTTTCTCAAATGGTACTGATCTGTGATGTTTCTTCATTTTTTCACTGTTTCATCAATACAAAAATGTGGAACATTTAGGAAAGAGCTGGATATACCTTAACTTACCTCTTACTAAATGATCCATATTTTTGGGTTGCCTATCTTCGATAAATCAATAGACAGGTACAATAAAAGAAGAATATTTGTTTTTATCGCGAACATTTGGTAACAAGCTGATGAAAAATTACCGTTTCTCAAATGTTACTAATAGGTGATGTTACTTTCTTCACTTTCCAGTGACATTCTATTTGAAATAGGAAAAATATTGTTACATCAATACAAAAATGTGGAACATTAAGGAAAGAGCTGGATATTAATGAACTTACCTCTTACTAAATGATCCATATTTCTGCATTGCTTTACTGCAATAAATCAATAGACAGGTACAATATCAGGAAAAAAACTAACATCATGCATACTCGGAACATTTGACTGATCACTTAAAATTAGAATAAGTTATAAAATTCGGCATTTGTTAGTGAAATGTTCAACATGAACAATTGGTAAAGAACTGATGAAAAATCACCCTTTCTCAAATGTTACTAATATGTGGTATTTCTTTTAACATTTTTCTTTGATCTGCAATTGAAAAAGATTTCTTTGAGTGAAATGAATTTAGTATAATATCCAGGGAAGGTAATTAGATTTATGCGTCAAACATGATAGTGGGTTGAGCTAAATATTTTTGTTAAATGTTTGGTGGTTAAATTTTTTTCCGAGGGTTTTGCTATGCTCTAAAATAATAATTTGCTATATTTCAGAAATATTACTATATTACAGAACTAACATATAGGAAATAAAACTTATATAATTTATACACGTTTGCAAATATTGTGATGGGTATTATTCAATTAACCAATAAAATATATTAATTTGCTTTGCTATCGTCGTTTCACTTCAATAAAAAAAAAAGATAAGCGAACGTACAAAAAAAAAATAAAAATGTTATTTAGAAATACTGCAGAATTATGCTGATAAAATAGATAAACGTTTACGCAGTATTTTAGAAAGTTTTTTTAACTAATATTTACTTCAGAACTTCCCACATGAAAACATTTTAAAAGAAAAGTTCAGACTGATCACAAGCAATTAGAATTACTTGTCAAATTCGGGATTTCGTTTGGCTTAAGCTTCGATAAAAAAAAAAGATAAGCGAACGTACGAAAAAAAAGATGTAAATGTTATTTAGAAATAATGCAGCATTTATGCTGATAAAATAGATAAATGTTTACACTGTATTTTAGTAAGTTTTTTAACCCCTATTTACTTCAGAACTTTCTCACATGAAAGCATTTGAAAAGAAAAGTTCAGACTGATCACAAGCAATTAGAATTAGTTGCCAAATTCGGCATTTGTTTGGATCAAGAAATTTGCGACGAGAGTTGTAATGACAGGTATGTTTACTGTTTCATCAATACAAAAATGTGGAACATTTATGAAAGAGCTGGATATACCTTAACTTACCTCTTACTAAATGATCCATATTTTTGGGTTGCCTATCTTCGATGAATCAATAGACAGGTACAATAAAAGAAGAATATTAGTTTTTATCGCGAAAATTTGGTAACGAGCTTGTGAAAAATTACCGTTTCTCAAATGTTACTAATAGGTGATGTTACTTTCTTCACTTTCCAGTGACATTCTATTTGAAATAGGAAAAATATTGTTACATCAATACAAAAATGTGGAACATTAAGGAAAGAGCTGGATATTAATGAACTTACCTCTTACTAAATGATCCTAATTTCTGCACTGATTTACTGCAATAAATCAATAGACAGGTACAATATCAGGAAAAAAACTAACATCATGCATACTCGGAACATTTGACTGATCACTTAAAATTAGAATAAGTTATAAAATTCGGCATTTGTTAGTGAAATGTTCAACATGAACAATTGGTAAATAACTGATGAAAAATCACCCTTTCTCAAATGTTACTAATATGTGGTAATTCTTTTAACATTTTTCTTTGATCTGCAATTGAAAAAGATTTCTTTGAGTGAAATGAATTTAGTATAATATCCAGGGTAGGTAATTAGATTTACGCGTCAAACATGATAGTGGGTTGAGCTGAATATTTTTGTTAAGTGTTTGGTGGTTAAATTTTTTTCCGAGGGTTTTGCTATGCTCTAAAATAATAATTTGCTATATTTCAGAAATATTAGTATATTACAGAACTAACATATAGGAAATAAAACTTATATAATTTATACACGTTTTCAAATATTGTGATGGGTATTATTCAATTAACCAATAAAATATATTGATTTGCTTTGCTATCGTCGTTTCACTTCAATAAAAAAAAGATAAGCGAACGTACAAAAAAAAAAATAAAAATGTTATTTAGAAATACTGCAGAATTATGCTGATAAAATAGATAAACGTTTACGCAGTATTTTAGAAAGTTTTTTTAACCAATATTTACTTCAGAACTTCCCACATAAAAACATTTTAAAAGAAAAGTTCAGACTGATCACAAGCAATTAGAATTACTTGTCAAATTCGGGATTTGTTTGGCTTAAGCTTCGATAAAAAAAAAAAGATAAGCGAACGTACGAAAAAAAAATATAAATGTTATTTAGAAATAATGCAGCGTTATGCTGATAAAATAGATAAATGTTTACACTGTATTTTAGTAAGTTTTTTAACCCTTTTTTACTTCAGAACTTTCTCACATGAAAGCATTTGAAAAGAAAAGTTCAGACTGATCACAAGCAATTAGAATTAGTTGCCGAATTCGGCATTTGTTTGGATCAAGCAATTTGCGACAAGAGTTGTAATGACAGGTATGTTTACTGTTTCATCAATACAAAAATGTGGAACATTTATGAAAGAGCTGGATATACCTTAACTTACCTCTGACTAAATGATCCATATTTTTGGGTTGCCTTTCTTCGATAAATCAATAGACAGGTACAAAATCATGACAAAATTTCTTTCACCGTGAATCTTGATAAAGAACTGATGAAAAATCACCCTTTCTCAAATGGTACTGATCTGTGATGTTTCTTCATTTTTTCACTGTTTCATCAATACAAAAATGTGGAACATTTAGGAAAGAGCTGGATATACCTTAACTTACCTCTTACTAAATGATCCATATTTTTGGGTTGCCTATCTTCGATAAATCAATAGACAGGTACAATAAAAGAAGAATATTTGTTTTTATCGCGAACATTTGGTAACGAGCTGATGTAAAATTACCGTTTCTCAAATGTTACTAATAGGTGATGTTACTTTCTTCACTTTCCAGTGACATTCTATTTGAAATAGGAAAAATATTGTTACATCAATACAAAAATGTGGAACATTAAGGAAAGAGCTGGATATTAATGAACGTACCTCTTACTAAATGATCCATATTTCTGCATTGCTTTACAGCAATAAATCAATAGACAGGTTCAATATCAGGAAAAAAACTAACATCATGCATACTCGGAACATTTGACTGATCACTTAAAATTAGAATAAGTTATAAAATTCGGCATTTGTTTGTGAAATGTTCAACATGAACAACAAAAGAACTGATGAAAAAATCAACTGATATTGGTATTTTTCTTTTAACATTTTTATTTGATCTGCAATTGAAAAAGATTTCTTTGAGTGAATTGAATTTAGTATAATATCCAGGGAAGGTAATTAGATTTACGCGTCAAACATGATAGTGGGTTGGGCTGAATATTTTTGTTAAGTGTTTGGTGGTTAAATTTTTTTTCCGAGGGTTTTGCTATGCTCTAAAATAATAATTGTTATATTTCAGAAATATTACTATATTACAGAACTAACATATAGGAAATAAAACTTATATAATTTATTCACGTTTGCAAATATTGTGATGGGTATTATTCAATTAACCAATAAAATATATTAATTTGCTTTGCTATCGTCGTTTCACTTCAATAAAAAAAAGATAAGCGAACGTACAAAAAAAAATAAAAATGTCATTTAGAAATACTGCAGAATTATGCTGATAAAATAGATAAACGTTTACGCAGTATTTTAGAAAGTTTTTTAACCAATATTTACTTCAGAACTTCCCACATGAAAACATTTTAAAAGAAAAGTTCAGACTGATCACAAGCAATTAGAATTACTTGTCAAATTCGGGATTTGTTTGGCTTAAGCTTCGATAAAAAAAAGATAAGCGAACGAACGAAAAAAAAATATAAATGTTATTTAGAAATAATGCAGCAATATGCTGATAAAATAGATAAATGTTTACACTGTATTTTAGTAAGTTTTTTAACCCTTATTTACTTCAGAACTTTCTCACATGAAAGCATTTGAAAAGAAAAGTTCAGACTGATCACAAGCAATTAGAATTAGTTGCCGAATTCGGCATTTGTTTGGATCAAGCAATTTGCGACGAGCGTTGTAATGACAGGTATGTTTACTGTTTCATCAATACAAAAATGTGGAACATTCATGAAAGAGCTGGATATACCTTAACTTACCTCTGACTAAATGATCCATATTTTTGGGTTGCCTATCTTCGATAAATCAATAGACAGGTACAAAATCATGACAAAATTTCTTTCACCGTGAATCTTGATAAAGAACTGATGAAAAATCACCCTTTCTCAAATGGTACTGAACTGTGATGTTTCTTCTTCTTTTTTTTCACTGTTTCATCAATACAAAAATGTGGAACATTTAGGAAAGAGCTGGATATTAATTAACTTACCTCTTACTAAATGATCCATATATTTTTGGGTTGCCTATCTTCGATAAATCAATAGACAGGTACAATAAAAGAAGAATATTTGTTTTTATCGCGAACATTTGGTAACAAGCTGATGAAAAATCACCCTTTGTCAAATGTTACTAATATGTGGTAATTCTTTTAACATTTTTCTTTGATCTGCAATTGAAAAAGATTTCTTTGAGTGAAATGAATTTAGTATAATATCCTGGGTAGGTAATTAGATTTACGCGTCAAACATGATAGTGGGTTGAGCTGAATATTTTTGTTAAGTGTTTGGTGGTTAAATTTTTTTCCGAGGGTTTTGCTATGCTCTAAAATAATAATTTGCTATATTTCAGAAATATTAGTATATTACAGAACTAACATATAGGAAATAAAACTTATATAATTTATACACGTTTTCAAATATTGTGATGGGTATTATTCAATTAACCAATAAAATATATTGATTTGCTTTGCTATCGTCGTTTCACTTCAATAAAAAAAAAAGATAAGCGAACGTACAAAAAAAAAAAATAAAAATGTTATTTAGAAATACTGCAGAATTATGCTGATAAAATAGATAAACGTTTACGCAGTATTTTAGAAAGTTTTTTAACCATAATTTACTTCAGAACTTCCCACATGAAAACATTTTAAAAGAAAAGTTCAGACTGATCACAAGCAATTAGAATTACTTGTCAAATTCGGGATTTGTTTGGCTTAAGCTTCGATAAAAAAAAAGATAAGCGAACGTACGAAAAAAAAATATAAATGTTATTTAGAAATAATGCAGCGTTATGCTGATAAAATAGATAAATGTTTACACTGTATTTTAGTAAGTTTTTTAACCCTTATTTACTTCAGAACTTTCTCACATGAAAGCATTTGAAAAGAAAAGTTCAGACTGATCACAAGCAATTAGAATTAGTTGCCGAATTCGGCATTTGTTTGGATCAAGCAATTTGCGACAAGAGTTGTAATGACAGGTATGTTTACTGTTTCATCAATACAAAAATGTGGAACATTTATGAAAGAGCTGGATATACCTTAACTTACCTCTGACTAAATGATCCATATTTTTGGGTTGCCTATCTTCGATAAATCAATAGACAGGTAAAAAATCATGACAAAATTTCTTTCACCGTGAATCTTGATAAAGAACTGATGAAAAATCACCCTTTCTCAAATGGTACTGATCTGTGATGTTTCTTCATTTTTTCACTGTTTCATCAATACAAAAATGTGGAACATTTAGGAAAGAGCTGGATATACCTTAACTTACCTCTTACTAAATGATCCATATTTTTGGGTTGCCTATCTTCGATAAATCAATAGACAGGTACAATAAAAGAAGAATATTTGTTTTTATCGCGAACATTTGGTAACGAGCTGATGAAAAATTACCGTTTCTCAAATGTTACTAATAGGTGATGTTACTTTCTTCACTTTCCAGTGACATTCTATTTGAAATAGGAAAAATATTGTTACATCAATACAAAAATGTGGAACATTAAGGAAAGAGCTGGATATTAATGAACGTACCTCTTACTAAATGATCCATATTTCTGCATTGCTTTACAGCAATAAATCAATAGACAGGTACAATATCAGGAAAAAAACTAACATCATGCATACTCGGAACATTTGACTGATCACTTAAAATTAGAATAAGTTATAAAATTCGGCATTTGTTTGTGAAATGTTCAACATGAACAATTGGTAAATAACTGATGTGGTAATTCTTTTAACATTTTTATTTGATCTGCAATTGAAAAAGATTTCTTTGAGTGAATTGAATTTAGTATAATATCCAGGGAAGGTAATTAGATTTACGCGTCAAACATGATAGTGGGTTGGGCTGAATATTTTTGTTAAGTGTTTGGTGGTTAAATTTTTTTCCGAGGGTTTTGCTATGCTCTAAAATAATAATTTGTTATATTTCAGAAATATTACTATATTACAGAACTAACATATAGGAAAGAAAACTTATATAATTTATTCACGTTTGCAAATATTGTGATGGGTATTATTCAATTAACCAATAAAATATATTAATTTGCTTTGCTATCGTCGTTTCACTTCAATAAAAAAAAGATAAGCGAACGTACAAAAAAAAATAAAAATGTCATTTAGAAATACTGCAGAATTATGCTGATAAAATAGATAAACGTTTACGCAGTATTTTAGAAAGTTTTTTAACCAATATTTACTTCAGAACTTCCCACATGAAAACATTTTAAAAGAAAAGTTCAGACTGATCACAAGCAATTAGAATTACTTGTCAAATTCGGGATTTGTTTGGCTTAAGCTTCGATAAAAAAAAAAGATAAGCGAACGTACGAAAAAAAAAATATAAATGTTATTTAGAAATAATGCAGCAATATGCTGATAAAATAGATAAATGTTTACACTGTATTTTAGTAAGTTTTTTAACCCTTATTTACTTCAGAACTTTCTCACATGAAAGCATTTGAAAAGAAAAGTTCAGACTGATCACAAGCAATTAGAATTAGTTGCCGAATTCGGCATTTGTTTGGATCAAGCAATTTGCGACAAGAGTTGTAATGACAGGTATGTTTACTGTTTCATCAATACAAAAATGTGGAACATTCATGAAAGAGCTGGATATACCTTAACTTACCTCTGACTAAATGATCCATATTTTTGGGTTGCCTATCTTCGATAAATCAATAGACAGGTACAATAAAAGAAGAATATTTGTTTTTATCGCGAACATTTGGTAACGAGCTGATGAAAAATTACCGTTTCTCAAATGTTACTAATAGGTGATGTTACTTTCTTCACTTTCCAGTGACATTCTATTTGAAATAGGAAAAATATTGTTACATCAATACAAAAATGTGGAACATTAAGGAAAGAGCTGGATATTAATGAACTTAACTCTTACTAAATGATCCATATTTCTGCATTGCTTTACAGCAATAAATCAATAGACAGGTACAATATCAGGAAAAAAACTAACATCATGCATACTCGGAACATTTGACTGATCACTTAAAATTAGAATAAGTTATAAAATTCGGCATTTGTTTGTGAAATGTTCAACATGAACAATTGGTAAAGAACTGATGAAAAATCACCCTTTCTCAAATGTTACTAATATGTGGTATTTCTTTTATCATTTTTCTTTGATCTGTAATTGAAAAAGATTTCTTTGAGTGAAATGAATTTAGTATAATAACCAGGGAAGGTAATTAGATTTACGCGTCAAACATGATAGTGGGTTGAGCTAAATATTTTTGTTAAAAGTTTGGTGGTTAAATTTTTTTCCGATGGATGGTTTGAAATAATGATTTGCTATATTTCAGAAATATTACTATATTACAGAACTAACATATAGGAAATAAAACTTATATAATTTATACACGTTTGCAAATATTGTGATGGGTATTATTCAATTAACCAATAAAATATATTAATTTGCTTTGCTATCGTCGTTTCACTTCAATAAAAAAAAAGATAAGCGAACGTACAAAAAAAAATTAAAAATGTTATTTAGAAATACTGCAGAATTATGCTGATAAAATAGATAAACGTTTACGCAGTATTTTAGAAAGTTTTTTAACCAATATTTACTTCAGAACCTTCTCACATGAAAACATTTTAAAAGAAAAGTTCAGACTGATCACAAGCAATTAGAATTACTTGTCAAATTCGGGATTTGTTTGGCTTAAGCTTCGATAAAAAAAAGAAATAAATGTTATTTAGAAATAATGCAGCATTATGCTGATAAAATAGATAAATGTTTACACTGTATTTTAGTAAGTTTTTTAACCCTTATTTACTTCAGAACTTTCTCACATGAAAGCATTTGAAAAGAAAAGTTCAGACTGATAACAAGCAATTAGAATTAGTTGCCGAATTCGGCATTTGTTTGGATCAAGCAATTTGCGACGAGCGTTGTAATGACAGGTATGTTTACTGTTTCATCAATACAAAAATGTGGAACATTTAGGAAAGAGCTGGATATACCTTAACTTACCTCTTACTAAATGATCCATATTTTTGGGTTGCCTCGCTTCGATAAATCAATAGACAGGTACAATAAAAGAAGAATATTTGTTTTTATAGCGAACATTTGGTAACGAGCTGATGAATAATTACCGTTTCTCAAATGTTACTAATAGGTTATGTTACTTTCTTCACTTTCCAGTGACATTCTATTTGAAATAGGAAAAATATTGTTACATCAATACTAAAATGTGGAACATTAAGGAAAGAGCTGGATATTAATGAACTTACCTCTTACTAAATGATCCATATTTCTGCATTGCTTTACTGCAATAAATCAATAGACAGGTACAATATCAGGAAAAAAACTAACATCATGCATACTCGGAACATTTGACTGATCACTTAAAATTAGAATAAGTTATAAAATTCGGCATTTGTTTGTGAAATGTTCAACATGAACAATTGGTAAAGAACTGATGAAAAATCACCCTTTCTCAAATGTTACTAATATGTGGTATTTCTTTTAACATTTTTCTTTGATCTGCAATTGAAAAAGATTTCTTTGAGTGAAATGAATTTAGTATAATATCCAGGGAAGGTAATTAGATTTACGCGTCAAACATGATAGTGGGTTGAGCTAAATATTTTTGTTAAAAGTTTGGTGGTTAAATTTTTTCCGATGGTTTTGCTATGCTCCAAAATAATGATTTTCTATATTTCAGAAATATTACTATATTACAGAACTAACATATAGGAAATAAAATTTATATAATTTATACACGTTTGCAAATATTGTGATGGGTATTATTCAATTAACCAATAAAATATATTAATTTGCTTTGCTATCGTCGTTTCAATTCAATAAAAAAAAAAAGAATAAAAATGTTTTTTTAGAAATAATACAAAATTAAGCTGCTGATAAAATAGATAAACGTTTACGCAGTTATTTAGAAAGTTTTTTAACCAATATTTACTTCAGAACTTCCCACATGAAAACATTTTAAAAGAAAAGTTCAGACTGATCACAAGCAATTAGAATTACTTGTCAAATTCGGGATTTGTTTGGCTTAAGCTTCGATAAAAAAAAAGATAAGCGAACGTACGAAAAAAAAATATAAATGGTATTTAGAAATAATGCAGAATTAAGCTGATAAAATAGATAAACGTTTACGCAGTATTTTAGAAAGTTTTTTAACCAATATTTACTTCAGAACTTTCTCAAATGAAAACATTTTAAAAAGAAAAGTTCAGAACTGATCACAATCAATTAGAATTACTTGTCAAATTCGGGATTTGTTTGGCTTAAGCTTCGATGAAAAAAAGATAAGCGAACGTACGAAAAAAAGATGTAAATGTTATTTAGAAATATTGCAGCATTATGCTGATAAAATAGATAAATGTTTACACTGTATTTTAGTAAGTTTTTTAACACTTTTTTACTTCAGAACTTTCTCACATGAAAACATTTGAAAAGAAAAGTTCAGACTGATCACAAGTATTTAGAATTAGTTGCCAAATTCGGCATTTGCTTGGATCAAGCAATTTGCGACGAGCGTTGTAATGACAGGTATGTTTACTGTTTCATCAATACAAAAATGTGGAACATTTAGGAAAGAGCTGGATATAACTGAACTTACCTCTTACTAAATGATCCTTATTTCGGCGTTGCTTTTCTTCGATAAATCAATAGACAGGTACATAATCATGACAAATTTCTTTCACCGAGAATCTTGGTAAAGAACTGATGAAAAATCACCCTTTCTCAAATGTTACTAATATGTGGTATTTCTTTTAACATTTTTCTTTGATCTGCAATTGAAAAAGATTTCTTTGAGTGAAATGAATTTAGTATAATATCCAGGGAAGGTAATTAGATTTACGCGTCAAACATGATAGTGGGTTGAGCTAAATATTTTTGTTAAAAGTTTGGTGGTTAAATTTTTTCCGATGGTTTTGCTATGCTCCAAAATAATGATTTTCTATATTTCAGAAATATTACTATATTACAGAAGTAACATATAGGATAATTTATATAATTTATACACGTTTGCAAATATTGTGATGGGTATTATTCAATTAACCAATAAAATATATTAATTTGCTTTGCTATCGTCGTTTCAATTCAATGAAAAAAAAGATAAAAATGTTTTTTAGAAATAATGCAGAATTAAGCTGATAAAATAGATAAACGTTTACGCAGTTATTTAGAAAGTTTTTTAACCAATATTTACTTCAGAACTTCCCACATGAAAACATTTTAAAAAAAAAAGTTCAGACTGATCACAAGCAATTAGAATTACTTGTCAAATTCGGGATTTGTTTGGCTTAAGCTTCGATAAAAAAAAAGATAAGCGAACGTACGAAAAAAAAATATAAATGGTATTTAGAAATAATGCAGAATTAAGCTGATAAAATAGATAAACGTTTACGCAGTATTTTAGAAAGTTTTTTAACCAATATTTACTTCAGAACCTTCTCAAATGAAAACATTTTAAAAGAAAAGTTCAGAAGGATCACAATCAATTAGAATTACTTGTCAAATTCGGGATTTGTTTGGCTTAAGCTTCGATGAAAAAAAGATAAGCGAACGTACGAAAAAAAAGATGTAAATGTTATTTAGAAATATTGCAGCATTATGCTGATAAAATAGATAAATGTTTACACTGTATTTTAGTAAGTTTTTTGACTCTTTTTTACTTCAGAACTTTCTCACATGAAAACATTTGAAAAGAAAAGTTCAGACTGATCACAAGTATTTAGAATTAGTTGCCAAATTCGGCATTTGCTTGGATCAAGCAATTTGCGACGAGCGTTGTAATGACAGGTATGTTTACTGTTTCATCAATACAAAAATGTGGAACATTTAGGAAAGAGCTGGATATAACTGAACTTACCTCTTACTAAATGATCCTTATTTCGGCGTTGCTTTTCTTCGATAAATCAATAGACAGGTACATAATCATGACAAATTTCTTTCACCGAGAATCTTGGTAAAGAACTGATGAAAAATCACCCTTTCTCAAATGGTACTGATCTGCGATGTTTCTTCATTTTTTTACTGTTTCAGCAATACAAAAATGTGGAACATTTAGGAAAGAGCTGGATATACCTTAACTTACCTCTTACTAAATGATCCATATTTTTGGGTTGCCTATCTTCGATAAATCAATAGACAGGTACAATAAAAGAAGAATATTTGTTTTTATCGCGAACATTTGGTAACGAGCTGATGAATAAATACCGCTTCTCAAATGTTACTAATAGGTGATGTTACTTTCTACACTTTCCAGTGACATTCTATTCGAAATAGGAAAAATATTGTTACATCAATACAAAAATGTGGAACATTGAGGAAAGAGCTGGATATTAATGAACTTACCTCTTACTAAATGATCCATATTTCTGCATTGCTTTACTGCAATAAATCAATAGACAGGTACAATATCAGGAAAAAATTAACATCGTGCATACTCGGAACATTTGACTGATCACTTAAAATTAGAATAAGTTATAAAATTCGGCATTTGTTTGTGAAATGTTCAACATGAACAATTGGTAAAGAACTGATGAAAAATCACCCATTCTCAAATGTTACTAATATGTGGTATTTCTTTTAACATTTTTCTTTGATCTGCAATTGAAAAAGATTTTTTTGAGTGAAATGAATTTAGTATAATATCCAGGGAAGGAAGGTAATTAGATTTGCGCGTCAAACATGATAGTGGGTTGAGCTAAATAATTTTGTGAAAAGTTTGGTGGTTAAATTTTTTCCGATGGTTTTGCTATGCTTTAAAATAATGAGTTTCTATATTTCAGAAATATTACTATATTACAGAACTAACATATAGGAAAAAAACTTATATAATTTATACACGTTTGCAAATATTGTGATGGGTTAATAAGGGTTATATTACTATATTACAGAACTAACATATAGGAAATAAAACTTATATAATTTATACACGTTTGCAAATATTGTGATGGGTATTATTCAATTAACCAATAAAATATATTAATTTGCTTTGCTATCGTCGTTTCACTTCAATAAAAAAAACGATAAGCGAACGTACGAAAAAAAAGATATAAATGTTATTTAGAAATAATGCAGCATTATGCTGCATGTGATGGGTATTATTCAATTAACCAATAAAATATATTAATTTGCTTTGCTATCGTCATTTCACTTCAATAAAAAAAAAAAGATAAGCGAACATAAAAAAAAAAAAATAAAAATGTTATTTAGAAATACTGCAGAATTATGCAGATAAAATAGATAAACGTTTACGCAGTATTTTAGAAAGTTTCTCAAATGTTACTAATAGGTGATGTTACTTTCTTCACTTTCCAGTGACATTCTATTTGAAATAGGAAAAATATTGTTACATATATACAAAAATGTGGAACATTAAGGAAAGAGCTGGATATTAATGAACTTACCTCTTACTAAATGATCCATATTTCTGCATTGCTTTACTGCAATAAATCAATAAACAGGTACAATAACAGGAAAAAAACTAACATCATGCATACTCGGAACATTTGACTGATAACTTAAAATTAGAATAAGTTGTAAAATTCGGCATTTGTTTGTGAAATGTTCAACATGAACAATTGGTAAAGAACTGATGAAAAATCACCCTTTCTCAGATGTTACTAATATGTGGTATTTCTTTTAACAATTTTCTTTGATCTGCAATTGAAAAAGATTTCTTGGAGCGAAATGAATTCAGTATAATATCTAGGGAAGGTAATTAGATTTACGCGTCAAACATGATAGTGGGTTGAGCTAAATAATTTTGTGAAAAGTTGGTGGTTAAATTTTTTTCCGATGGTTTTGCTATGCTTTAAAATAATGAGTTTCTACATTTCAGAAATATTACAATATTACAGAACTAACATATAGGAAATAAACTTATATAATTTATACACGTTTGCAAATATTGTGATGGGTATTATTCAATTAACCAATAAAATATATTAATTTGCTTTGCTATCGTCGTTTCACTTCAATAAAAAAAAAAAAGATAAGCGAAGCAGAATTATGCAGATAAAATAGATAAACGTTTACGCAGTATTTTAGAAAGTTTCTCAAATGTTACTAATAGGTGATGTTACTTTCTTCACTTTCCAGTGACATTCTATTTGAAATAGGAAAAATATTGTTACATATATACAAACATGTGGAACATTAAGGAAAGAGCTGGATATTAATGAACTTACCTCTTACTAAATGATCCATATTTCTGCATTGCTTTACTGCAATAAATCAATAAACAGGTACAATAACAGGAAAAAAACTAACATCATGCATACTCGGAACATTTGACTGATCACTTAAAATTAGAATAAGTTGTAAAATTCGGCATTTGTTTGTGAAATGTTCAACATGAACAATTGGTAAAGAACTGATGAAAAATCACCCTTTCTCAAATGTTACTAATATGTGGTATTTCTTTTAACAATTTTCTTTGATCTGCAATTGAAAAAGATTTCTTTGAGTGAAATGAATTCAGTATAATATCCAGAGAAGGTGATTAGATTTACGCGTCAAACATGATAGTGGGTTGAGCTAAATAATTTTGTTAAAAGTTTGGTGGTTAAATTTTTTTTCCGATGGTTTTGCTATGCTTTAAAATAATGAGTTTCAATATTTCAGAAATATTACTATATTACAGAACTAACATATAGGAAATAAAACTTATATAATTTATACACGTTTGCAAATATTGTGATGGGTATTATTCAATTAACCAATAAAATATATTAATTTGCTTTGCTATCGTCGTTTCACTTCAATAAAAAAAAAGATAAGCGAACGTACAAAAAAAAAATAAAAATGTTATTTAGAAATACTGCAGAATTATGCAGATAAAATAGATAAACGTTTACGCAGTATTTTAGAAAGTTTTTTAACCAATATTTACTTCAGAACCTTCTCACATGAAAACATTTTAAAAGAAAAGTTCAGAATGATCACAAGCAATTAGAATTACTTGTCAAATTCGGGATTTGTTTGGCTTAAGCTTCGATAAAAAACAGATAAGCGAACGTACGAAAAAAAAGATATAAATGTTATTTAGAAATAATGCAGCATTAAGCTGATAAAATAGATAAATGTTTACACTGTATTTTAGTAAGTTTTTTAACTCTTATTTACTTCAGAACTTTCTCACATGAAAGCATTTGAAAAGAAAAGTTCAGACTGATCACAAGCAATTAGAATTAGTTGACAAATTCGGCATTTGTTTGGATCAAGCAATTTGCGACGAGCGTTGTAATGACAGGTATGTTTACTGTTTCATCAATACAAAAATGTGGAACATTTAGGAAAGAGCTGGATATACCTTAACTTACCTCTTACTAAATGATCCTTATTTTTGGGTTGCCTATCTTCAATAAATCAATAGACAGGTACAATAAAAGAAGAATATATGTTTTTATCGCGAACATTTGTTAACGAGCTGATGAAAAACGAGCTGATGTTACTAATAGGTAAAAAGAAGAATATATGTTTTTTTCTCAAATTTGTTACTGATGAAAAAACACCGTTTCTCAAATGTTACTAATTTCTTTACTTTTCAGTGACATTCTATTTGAAATAGGAAAAATATTGTTACATCAATACAAAAATGTGGAACATTAAGGAAAGAGCTGGATATTAATGAACTTACCTCTTACTAAATGATCCATATTTCTGCATTGCTTTACTGCAATAAATCAATAGACAGGTACAATATCAGGAAAAAAACTAACATCATGCATACTCGGAACATTTGACTGATCACTTAAAATTAGAATAAGTTATAAAATTCGGCATTTGTTTGTGAAATGTTCAACATGAACAATTGGTAAAGAACTGATGAAAAATCACCCTTTCTCAAATGTTACTAATATGTGGTATTTCTTTTAACATTTTTCTTTGATCTGCAATTGAAAAAGATTTTTTTGAGTGAAATGAATTTAGTATAATATCCAGGGAAGGTAATTAGATTTACGCGTCAAACATGATAGTGGGTTGAGCTAAATATTTTTGTTAAAAGTTTGGTGGTTAAATTTTTTTCCGATGGTTTTGCTATGCTCTAAAATAATGATTTTCTATATTTTAGAAATATTACTATATTACAGAACTAACATATAGGAAATAAAACTTATATAATTTATACGCGTTTGCAAATATTGTGATGGGTATTATTCAATTAACCAATAAAATATATTAATTTGCTTTGCTATCGTCGTTTCACTTCAATAAAAAAAAAGATAAGCGAACGTACAAAAAAAAAAAATGTTATTTAGAAATACTGCAGAATTATGCAGATAAAATAGATAAACGTTTACGCAGTATTTGAGAAAGTTTTTTAACCAATATTTACTTCAGAACCTTCTCACATGAAAACATTTTACAAGAAAAGTTCAGAATGATCACAAGCAATTAGAATTACTTGTCAAATTCGGGATTTGTTTGGCTTAAGCTTCGATAAAAAAAGATAAGCGAACGTACGAAAAAAAGATATAAATGTTATTTAGAAATAATGCAGCATTAAGCTGATAAAATAGATAAATGTTTACACTGTATTTTAGTAAGTTTTTTAACTCTTATTTACTTCAGAACTTTCTCACATGAAAGCATTTGAAAAGAAAAGTTCAGACTGATCACAAGCAATTAGAATTAGTTGCCAAATTTGGCATTTGTTTGGATCAAGCAATTTGCGACGAGCATTGTAATGACAGGTATGTTTACTGTTTCATCAATACAAAAATGTGGAACATTTAAGAAAGAGCTGGATATACCTTAACTTACCTCTTACTAAGTGATCCATACTTTTGGGTTGCCTATCTTCGATAAATAAATAGACAGGCACAATAAAAGAAGAATATTTGTTTTTATCGCGAACATTTGGTAACGAGCTGATGAAAAATTACCGTTTCTCAAATGTTACTAATGGGTGATGTTATTTTCTTCACTTTCCAGTGACATTCTATTTGAAATAGGAAAAATATTGTTACATCAATACAAAAATGTGGAACATTAAGGAAAGAGCTGGATATTAATGAACTTACCTCTTACTAAATGATCCATATTTCTGCATTGTTTTACTGCAATAAATAAATAGACAGGTACAATATTAGGAAAAAACTAACATCATGCATACTCGGAACATTTGACTGATCACTTAAAAGTAGAATAAGTTATAAGATTCGGCATTTGTTTGTGAAATGTTCAACATGAACAATTGGTAAAGAACTGATGAAAAATCACCCTTTCTCAAATGTTACTAATATGTGGTATTTCTTTTAACATTTTTCTTTGATCTGCAATTGAAAAAGATTTCTTTGAGTGAAATTAATTTAGTATAATATCCAGGGAAGGTAATTAGATTTACGCGTCAAACATGATAGTGGGTTGAGGTAAATATTTTTGTTTAAAGTTTGGTGGTTAAATTTTTTTCCGATGGTTTTCCTATGCTCTAAAATAATGATTTGCTATATTTCAGAAATATTACTATATTACAGAACTAACATATAGGAAATAAAACTTATATAATTTATACACGTTTGCAAATATTGTGATGGGTATTATTCAATTAACCAAATAAAAATATAATTAATTTGCTTTGCTATCGTCGTTTCACTTCAATAAAAAAAAAAAGATAAAAATGTTATTTAGAAATAATGCAGAATTATGCTGATAAAATAGATAAACGTTTACGCAGTATTTTAGAAAGTTTTTTAAATAATATTTACTTCAGAACCTTCTCACATGAAAACATTTTAAAGGAAAGGTTCAGAATGATCACAAGCAATTAGAATTACTTGTCAAATTCGGGATTGGTTTGGCTTAAGCTTCGATAAAAAAAGATAAGCGAACGTACGAAAAAAAAGATATAAATGTTATTTAGAAATAATGCAGCATTATGCTGATAAAATAAATAAATGTTTACACTGTAATTTATAAGTTTTTTAACTCTTTTTTACTTCAGAACTTTCTCACATGAAAACATTTGAAAAGAAAAGTTCAGACTGATCACAAGCAATTAGAATTAGTTGCCAATTTCGGCATTTGTTTGGATCAAGCAATTTGCGACGAGCGTTGTAATGACAGGTATGTTTACTGTTTCATCAATACAAAAATGTAGAACATTTAGGAAAGAGTTGGATATACCTTAACTTACCTCTTACTGAATGATCCATATTTTTGGGTTGCCTATCTTCGATAAATCAATAGACAGGTACAATAAAAGAAGAATATTTGTTTTTTCGCGAACATTTGTTAACGAGCTGATGAAAAATTACCGTTTCTCGAATGTTACTAATAGGTGATGTTCCTTTCTTCACTTTCCAGTGACATTCTATTTGAAATAGGAAAAATATTGTTACATCAATACAAAAATGTGGAACATTAAGGAAAGAGCTGGATATTAATGAACTTACCTCTTACTAAATGATCCATATTTCTGCGTTGCTTTGCTGCAATAAATCAATAGACAGGTACAATATCAGGAAAAAAACTAACATCATGCATACTCGGAACATTTGACAGATCACTTAAAATTAGAATAAGTTATAAAATTCGGCATTTGTTTGTGAAATGTTCAACATGAACAATTGGTAAAGAACTGATGAAAATTCACCCTTTCTCAAATGATACTTATGATACTTATATGTGGTATTTCTTTTAACATTTTTCTTTGATCTGCAATTGAAAAAGATTTCCTTGAGTGAAATGAATTTAGTATAATATCCAGGGAAGGTAATTAGATTTACGCGTCAAACATGATAGTGGGTTGAGCTAAATATTTTTGTTAAAAGTTTGGTTGTTAAATTTTTTCCCGATGGTTTTGCTATGCTCTAAAATAATGATTTTCTATATTTTAGAAATATTACTATATTACAGAACTAACATATAGGAAATAAAACCTATATAATTTATACACGTTTGCAAATATTGTGATGGGTATTATTCAATTAACCAATAAAATATATTAATTTGCTTTGCTATCGTCGTTTCACTTCAATAAAAAAAAAAGAAAAAAAATAAAAATGTTATTTAGAAATAATGCAGAATTATGCTGATAAAATAGATAAAACGTTTACGCAGTATTTTAGAAAGTTTTTTAACCAATATTTACTTCAGAACCTTCTCACATGAAAACATTTTAAAAGAAAAGTTCAGAATGATCACAAGCAATTAGAATTACTTGTCAAATTCGGGATTTGTTTGGCTTAAGCTTCGATAAAAAAAAAAGATAAGCGAACGTACGAAAAAAAAAGATATAAATGTTATTTAGAAAATAATGCAGCATTATGCTGATAAAATAAATAAATGTTTACACTGTATTTTAGTAAGTTTTTTAACTCTTTTTTTACTTCAGAACTTTCTCACATGAAAACATTTGAAAAGAAAAGTTCAGACTGATCACAAGCAATTAGAATTAGTTGCCAAATTCGGCATTTACTTGGATCAAGCAATTTGCGACGAGCGTTGTAATGACAGGTATGTTTATAGTTTCATCAATACAAAAATGTGGAACATTTAGGAAAGAGCTGGATATAACTGAACTCACCTCTTACTAAATGATCCTTATTTCGGCGTTGCTTTTCTTCGATAAATCAATAGACAGGTACAAAATCATGACAAAATTTTTTTCAACGTGAATCTTGGTAAAGAACTGATGAAAAATCACCCTTTCTAAAATGGTACTGATCTGTGATGTTTCTTTTTTTTTTTTTACTGTTTCATCAATACAAAAATGTGGAAACATTTAGGAAAGAGCTGGATATACCTTAACTTACCTTTTACTAAATGATCCATATTTTTGGGTTCCCTATCTTCGATAAATCAATAGACAGGTACAATAAAAGAAGAATATTTGTTTTTATCGTGAACATTTGGTAACGAGCTGATGAATAATTACCGTTTCTCAAATGTTACTAATAGGTGATGTTAATTTCTTCACTTTCCAGTGATATTCTATTTGAAATAGGAAAAATATTGTTACATCAATACAAAAATGTGGAACATTAAGGAAAGAGCTGGATATTAATGAACTTACCTCTTACTAAATGATCCATATTTCTGCATTGCTTTACTGCAATAAATCAATAGACAGGTACAATATCAAAAAAAAAAAACTAACATCATGCATACTCGGAACATTTGACTGATCACTTAATATGAGAATAGGTTATAAAATTCGGCATTTGTTTGTGAAATGTTCAACATGAACAATTGGTAAATAACTGATGAAAAATCACCCTTTCTCAAATGTTACTAATATGTGGTATTTCTTTTAACATTTTTCTTTGATCTGCAATTGAAAAAGATTTCTTTGAGTGAAATGAATTTAGTATAATATCCAGGGAAGGTAATTAGATTTACGCGTCAAACATGATAGTGGGTTGAGCTAAATATTTTTGTTAAAAGTTTGGTGGTTAAATTTTTTTCCAATGGTTTTGCTATGCTCTAAAATAATGATTTTCTATATGTTAGAAATATTACTATATTACAGAACTAACATATAGGAAATACAACTAATATAATTTATACACGTTTGCAAATATTGTGATGGGTATTATTCAATTAACCAATAAAATATATTAATTTGCTTTGCTATCGTCGTTTCACTTCAAAAAAAAAAAAAGTACAAAAAAATAAAAATGTTATTTAGAAATAATGCAGAATTATGCTGATAAAAAATAGATAAACGTTTACGCAGTATTTTAGAAAGTTTTTTAACCAATATTTACTTCAGAACCTCAGAACCTTCTCACATGAAAACATTTTAAAAGAAAAGTTCAGAATGATCACAAGCAATTAGAATTACTTGTCAAATTCGGGATTGGTTTGGCTTAAGCTTCGATAAAAAAAAGATAAGCGAACGTACGAAAAAAAAAGATATAAATGTTATTTAGAAATAATGCAGCATTATGCTGATAAAATAAATAAATGTTTACACTGTATTTTAGTAAGTTTTTTAACTCTTTTTTACTTCAGAACTTTCTCACATGAAAACATTTGAAAATAAAAGTTCAGACTGATCACAAGCAATTAGAATTAGTTGCCAAATTCGGCATTTGTTTGTGAAATGTTCAACATGAACAATTGGTAAAGAACTGATGAAAAATCACCCTTTCTCAAATGTTACTAATATGTGTTATTTCTTTTAACATTTTTCTTTGATCTGCAATTGAAAAAGATTTCTTTGAGTGAAATGAATTTAGTATAATATCCAGGGAAGGTAATAAGATTTACGCGTCAAACATGATAGCGGGTTGAGCTAAATAATTTTGTTAAAAGTTTGGTGGTTAAATTTTTTTCCGATGGTTTTGCTATGCTTTAAAATAATGAGTTTCTTTATTTCAGAAATATTACTATATTACAGAACTAACATATAGGAAATAAAACTTATATAATTTATACATGTTTGCAAATATTGTGATGGGTATTATTTAATTAACCAATAAAATATATTAATTTGCTTTGCTATCGTCGTTTCACTTCAATAAAAAAAAAGATAAGCGAACGTACAAAAAAAAAATAAAAATGTTATTTAGAAATACTGCAGAATTATGCTGATAAAATAGATAAACGTTTACGCAGTATTTTAGAAAGTTTTTTAACCAATATTTACTTCAGAACCTTCTCACATGAAAACATTTTAAAAGAAAAGTTCAGAATGATCACAAGCAATTAGAATTACTTGTCAAATTCGGGATTTGTTTGGCTTAAGCTTCGATAAAAAAAAGATAAGCGAACGTACGAAAAAAAAGATATAAATGTTATTTAGAAATAATGCAGCATTATGCTGATAAAATAAATAAATGTTTACACTGTATTTTAGTAAGTTTTTTACCCTTACTGTTTTACTTCAGAACTTTCTCACATGAAAGCATTTGAAAAGAAAAGTTCAGACTGATCACAAGCAATTAGAATTAGTTGCCAAATTCGGCATTTGTTTGGATCAAGCAATTTGCGACGAGCGTTGTAATGACAGGTATGTTTACTGTTTCATCAATACAAAAATGTGGAACATTTAGGAAAGAGCTGGATATACCTTAACTTACCTCTTACTAAATGATCCATATTTTTGGGTTGCCTATCTTCGATAAATCAATAGACAGGTACAATAAAAGAAGAATATTTGTTTTTATCGCGAACATTTGGTAACGAGCTGATGAAAAATTACCGTTTCTCAAATGTTACTAATAGGTGATGTTACTTTCTTCACTTTCCAGTGACATTCTATTTGAAATAGGAAAAATATTGTTACATCAATACAAAAATGTGGAACATTAAGGAAAGAGCTGGATATTAATGAACTTACCTCTTACTAAATGATCCATATTTCTGCATTGCTTTACTGCAATAAATCAATAGACAGGTACAATATCAAAAAAAAAAAACTAACATCATGCATACTCGGAACATTTGACTGATCACTTAAAATTAGAATAAGTTATAAAATTCGGCATTTGTTTGTGAAATGTTCAACATGAACAATTGGTAAAGAACTGATGAAAAATCACCCTTTCTCAAATATTACCAATATGTGGTATTTCTTTTAACATTTTTCTTTGATCTGCAATTGAAAAAGATTTCTTTGAGTGCAATGAATTTAGTATAATATCCAGGGAAGGTAATTAGATTTACGCGTCAAACATGATAGTGGGTTGAGCTAGATATTTTTGTTAAAAGTTTGGTGGTTAAATCTTTTTCCAATGGTTTTGCTATGCTCTAAAATAATGATTTTCTATATTTCAGAAATTTTACTATATTACAGAACTAACATATAGGAAATAAAACTTATATAATTTATACACGTTTGCAAATATTGTGATGGGTATTATTCAATTAACCAATAAAATATATTAATTTGCTTTGCTATCGTCGTTTCACTTCAATAAAAAAAAAGATAAGCGAACGTACAAAAAAAAAATAAAAATGTTATTTAGAAATACTGCAGAATTATGCTGATAAAATAGATAAACGTTTACGCAGTATTTTAGAAAGTTTTTTAACCAATATTTACTTCAGAACCTTCTCACATGAAAACATTTTAAAAGAAAAGTTCAGACTGATCACAAGCAATTAGAATTACTTGTCAAATTCGGGATTTGTTGGGCTTAAGCTTCGATAAAAAAAAAGATAAGCGAACGTACCAAAAAAAGGATATAAATGTTATTTAAAAATAATGCAGCATTATGCTGATAAAATAGATAAATGTTTACACTGTATTTTAGTAAGTTTTTTAACCCTTATTTACTTCAGAACTTTCTCACATGAAAGCATTTGAAAAGAAAAGTTCAGACTGATCACAAGCAATTAGAATTAGTTGCCAAATTCGGCATTTGTTTGGATCAAGCAATTTGCGATGAGCGTTGTAATGACAGGTATGTTTACTGTTTCATCAATACAAAAATGTGGAACATTTAGGAAAGAGCTGGATATACCTTAACTTACCTCTTACTAAATGATCCATATTTTTGGGTTGCCTATCTTCGATAAATCAATAGACAGGTACAATAAAAGAAGAATATTTGTTTTTATCGCGAACATTTGGTAACGAGCTGATGAATAATTACCGTTTCTCAAATGTTACTAATAGGTGATGTTACTTTCTTCACTTTCCAGTGACATTCTATTTGAAATAGGAAAAATATTGTTACATCAATACAAAAATGTGGAACATTAAGGAAAGAGCTGGATATTAATGAACTTACCTCTTACTAAATGATCCATATTTCTGCATTGCTTTACTGCAATAAATCAATAGACAGGTACAATGTCAGGAAAAAAAACTAACATCATGCATACTCGGAACATTTGACTGATCACTTAAAATTAGAATAAGTTATAAAATTCGGCATTTGTTTGTGAAATGTTCAACATGAACAATTGGTAAAGAACTGATGAAAAATCACCCTTTCTCAAATATTACCAATATGTGGTATTTCTTTTAACATTTTTCTTTGATCTGCAATTGAAAAAGATTTCTTTGAGTGCAATGAATTTAGTATAATATCCAGGGAAGGTAATTAGATTTACGCGTCAAACATGATAGTGGGTTGAGCTAAATATTTTTGTTAAAAGTTTGGTGGTTAAATCTTTTTCCAATGGTTTTGCTATGCTCTAAAATAATGATTTTCTATATTTCAGAAATTTTACTATATTACAGAACTAACATATAGGAAATAAAACTTATATAATTTATACACGTTTGCAAATATTGTGATGGGTATTATTCAATTAACCAATAAAATATATTAATTTGCTTTGCTATCGTCGTTCCACTTCAATAAAAAAAAAAGATAAAAATGTTATTTAAAAAAATGCAGCATTATGATGTGAAAAAAATTTTGTCATGATTTTAAAATTGATTTATCGAAGAAAAGCAACGCCGAAATAAAGATCATTTAGTAAGAGTTGAGTTCGGTTAAGTCCAGCTCTTTCTTAAATGTTCCACATTTTTTTGTATTGATAAAAAAACAGTAAACATATCATTAACCGCTCGTCGCATATTGCTTGATTCAAGCAAATGCCGAATTTGCAAATATTGTGATGGGTTAATAAGGTTTATATTACTATTATTACAGAACTAACATATAAAAAATAAAACTTATTAAAATTTAGACGCGTTTGCAAATATTGTGATGGGTATTATTCAATTAAGCAATAAAATATATTAATTTGCTTTGCTATCGTCGTTTCACTTCAATAAAAAAAAAAGATAAGCGAACGTGAAAAAAAAAAAAATAAAAATGTTATTTAAAAATACTGCAGAATTATGCTGATAAAATAAATAAACGTTTACGCAGTATTTTAGAAAGTTTTTTAACCAATATTTACTTCAGAAACCTTCTCACATGAAAACATTTTAAAAGAAAAGTTCAGACTGATCACAAGCAATTAGAATTACTTGTCAAATTCGGGATTTTGTTGACTTAAGCTTCGATAAAAAAAAGATAAGCGAAAGTACGAAAAAAAAATATAAATGTTATTTAAAAATATGTGGCAGCATTATGCTGATAAAATAGATAAATGTTTACACTGTATTTTAGTAAGTTTTTTCAACTCTTTTTTTACTTCAGAACTTTCTCACATGGAAGCATTTGAAAAGAAAAAGTTCAGACTTATATAATTGATCAGTTTGCAAATATTGTGATGGGTATTATTCAATTAAGCAATAAAATATATTAATTTGCTTTGCTATCGTCGTTTCACTTCAATAAAAAAAAAAAAGATAAGCGAACGTACAAAAAAAATAAAAATGTTATTTAGAAATACTGCAGAATTATGCTGATAAAATAGATAAACGTTTACGCAGTATTTTAGAAAGTTTTTTAACCAATATTTACTTCAGAACCTTCTCACATGAAAACATTTTAAAAGAAAAGTTCAGACTGATCACAAGCAATTAGAATTACTTGTCAAATTCGGGATTTGTTTGGCTTAAGCTTCGATAAAAAAAAAGATAAGCGAACGTACAAAAAAAAGATATAAATATTATTTAAAAATAATGCAGCATTATGCTGATAAAATAGATAAATGTTTACACTGTATTTTAGTAAATTGTTTAACCCTTATTTACTTCAGAACTTTCTCACATGAAAGCATTTGAAAAGAAAAGTTCAGACTGATCACAAGCAATTAGAATTATTTGCCAAATTCGGCATTTGTTTGGATCAAGCAATTTGCGATGAGCGTTGTAATGACAGGTATGTTTACTGTTTCATCAATACAAAAATGTGGAACATTTAGGAAAGAGCTGGACATAACCGAACTCACCTCTTACTAAATGATCTTTATTTCGGCGTTGCTTTTCTTCGATAAATCAATAGACAGGTACAAAATCATGATAAAATTTCTTTCACCGTGAATCTTGGTAAAGAACTGATGAAAAATCAACCTTTCTCAAATGGTACTGATCTGTGATGTTTCTTCATTTTTTTTACTGTTTCATCAATACAAAAATGTGGAACATTTAGGAAAGAGCTGGATATACCTTAACTTACCTCTTACTAAATGATCCATATTTTTGGGTTGCCTATCTTCGATAAATCAATAGACAGGTACAATAAAAGAAGAAGAATATTTGTTTTTATCGCGAACATTTGGTAACGAGCTGATGAATAATAACCGTTTCTCAAATGTTACTAATAGGTGATGTTACTTTTCTTCACTTTCCAGTGACATTCTATTTGAAATAGGAAAAATATTGTTACATCAATACAAAAATGTGGAACATTAAGGAAAGAGCTGGATATTAATGAACTTACCTCTTACTAAATGATCCATATTTCTGCATTGCTTTACTGCAATAAATCAATAGACAGGTACAATATCAGGAAAAAAACTAACATCATGCATACTCGGAACATTTGACTGATCACTTAAAATTAGAATAAGTTATAAAATTCGGCATTTGTTTGTGAAATGTTCAACATGAACAATTGGTAAAGAACTGATGAAAAATCACCCTTTCTCAAATATTACTAATATGTGGTATTTCTTTTAACATTTTTCTTTGATCTGCAATTGAAAAAGATTTCTTTGAGTGCAATGAATTTAGTATAATATCCAGGGAAGGTAATTAGATTTACGCGTCAAACATGATAGTGGGTTGAGCTAAATATTTTTGTTAAAAGTTTGGTGGTTAAATCTTTTTCCAATGGTTTTGCTATGCTCTAAAATAATGATTTTCTATATTTCAGAAATTTTACTATATTACAGAACTAACATATAGGAAATAAAACTTATATAATTTATACACGTTTGCAAATATTGTGATGGGTATTATTCAATTAACCAATAAAATATATTAATTTGCTTTGCTATCGTCGTTTCACTTCAATAAAAAAAAAGAAAGCGAAATAAAAAAAAAAAGATAAAAATGTTATTTAGAAATAATGCAGAATTATGCTGATAAAATAGATAAACGTTTACGCAGTATTTTAGAAAGTTTTTTAACCAATATTTACTTCAGAACCTTCTCACATGAAAACATTTTAAAGGAAAAGTTCAGAATGATCACAAGCAATTAGAATTACTCGTCAAATTCGGGATTTGTTTGGCTTAAGCTTCGATAAAAAAAAGATGAGCGAACGTACGAAAAAAAAGATATAAATGTTATTTAGAAATAATGCAGCATTATGCTGATAAAATAAATAAATGTTTACACTGTATTTAATAAGTTTTTTAACTCTTTTTTACTTCAGAACTTTCTCACATGAAAACATTTGAAAAGAAAAGTTCAGACTGATCACAAGCAATTAGAATTAGTTGCCAAATTCGGCATTTGCTTGGATCAAGCAATATGCGACGAGCGTTGTAATGACAGGTATGTTTACTGTTTCATCAATACAAAAATGTGGAACATTTAAGAAAGAGCTGGACATAACCGAACTCACCTCTTACTAAATGATCTTTATTTCGGCGTTGCTTTTCTTCGATAAATCAATAGACAGGTACAAAATCATGACAAAATTTCTTTCACCGTGAATCTTGGTAAAGAACTGATGAAAAATCAACCTTTCTCAAATTGTACTGATCTGTGATGTTTCTTCATTTTTTTTACTGTTTCATCAATACAAAAATGTGGAACATTTAGGAAAGAGCTGGATATACCTTAACTTACCTCTTACTAAATGATCCATATTTTTGGGTTGCCTATCTTCGATAAATACATAGACAGGTACAATAAAAGAAGAATATTTGCTTTTATCGCGAACATTTGGTAACGAGCTGATGAAAAATTACCGTTTCTCAAATGTTACTAATAGGTGATGTTACTTTCTTCACTTTCCAGTGACATTCTATTTGAAATAGGAAAAATATTGTTACATCAATACAAAAATGTGGAACATTAAGGAAAGAGCTGGATATTAATGAACTTACCTCTTACTAAATGATCCATATTTCTGCATTGCTTTACTGCAATAAATCAATAGACAGGTACAATATCAGGAAAAAAACTAACATCATGCATACTCGGAACATTTGACTGATCACTTAAAATTAGAATAAGTTATAAAATTCGGCATTTGTTTGTGAAATGTTCAACATGAACAATTGGTAAAGAACTGATGAAAAATCACCCTTTCTCAAATGTTACTAATATGTGGTATTTCTTTTAACATTTTTCTTTGATCTGCAATTGAAAAAGATTTCTTTGAGTGAAATGAATTTAGTATAATATCCAGGGAAGGTAATTAGATTTACGCGTCAAACATGATAGTGGGTTGAGCTAAATATTTTTGTTAAAAGTTTGGTGGTTAAATTTTTTTCCGATGGTTTTGCTATGCTCTAAAATAATGATTTTCTATATTTCAGAAATTTTACTATATTACAGAACTAACATATAGGAAATAAAACTTATATAATTTATACACGTTTGCAAATATTGTGATGGGTTAATAAGGGTTATATTACTATATTACAGAACTAACATATAGGAAATAAAACTTATTTAATTTAGACGCGTTTGCAAATATTGTGATGGGTATTATTCAATTAAGCAATAAAATATATTAATTTGCTTTGCTATCGTCGTTTCACTTCAATAAAAAAAAAGATAAGCGAACGTACAAAAAAAAATAAAAATGTTTTTTAGAAATACTGCAGAATTATGCTGATAAAATAGATAAACGTTTACGCAGTATTTTAGAAAGTTTTTTAACCAATATTTACTTCAGAACCTTCTCACATGAAAACATTTTAAAAGAAAAGTTCAGACTGATCACAAGCAATTAGAATTACTTGTCAAATTCGGGATTTGTTTGGCTTAAGCTTCGATAAAAAAAAGATAAGCGAAAGTTCGAAAAAAAAGATATAAATGTTATTTAAAAATAATGCAGCATTATGCTGATATAATAGATAAATGTTTACACTGTATTTTAGTAAGTTTTTTAACCCTTATTTACTTCAGAACTTTCTCACATGAAAGCATTTGAAAAGAAAAGTTCAGACTGATCACAAGCAATTAGAAATAGTTGCCAAATTCGGCATTTGTTTGGATCAAGCAATTTGCGATGAGCGTTGTAATGACAGGTATGTTTACTGTTTCATCAATACAAAAATGTGGAACATTTAAGAAAGAGCTGGACATAACCGAACTCACCTCTTACTAAATGATCTTTATTTCGGCGTTGCTTTTCTTCGATAAATCAATAGACAGGTACAAAATCATGACAAAATTTCTTTCACCGTGAATCTTGGTAAAGAACTGATGAAAAATCAACCTTTCTCAAATTGTACTGATCTGTGATGTTTCTTCATTTTTTTTACTGTTTCATCAATACAAAAATGTGGAACATTTAGGAAAGAGCTGGATATACCTTAACTTACCTCTTACTAAATGATCCATATTTTTGGGTTGCCTATCTTCGATAAATACATAGACAGGTACAATAAAAGAAGAATATTTGCTTTTATCGCGAACATTTGGTAACGAGCTGATGAAAAATTACCGTTTCTCAAATGTTACTAATAGGTGATGTTACTTTCTTCACTTTCCAGTGACATTCTATTTGAAATAGGAAAAATATTGTTACATCAATACAAAAATGTGGAACATTAAGGAAAGAGCTGGATATTAATGAACTTACCTCTTACTAAATGATCCATATTTCTGCATTGCTTTACTGCAATAAATCAATAGACAGGTACAATGTCAGGAAAAAAACTAACATCATGCATACTCGGAACATTTGACTGATCACTTAAAATTAGAATAAGTTATAAAATTCGGCATTTGTTTGTGAAATGTTCAACATGAACAATTGGTAAAGAACTGATGAAAAATCACCCTTTCTCAAATGTTACTAATATGTGGTATTTTACATTTTTCTTCATCTGCAATTGAAAAAGATTTCTTTGAGTGAAATGAATTTAGTATAATATCCAGGGAAGGTAATTAGATTTACGCGTCAAACATGATAGTGGGTTAGCTAAATACAAAAAAGTTTGGTGGTTAAATTTTTTTTAATGGTTTTGCTATGCTCTAAAAATAATGATTTTCTATATTTCAGAAATTTTACTATATTACAGAACTAACATATAGGAAATAAAACTTATATAATTTATACACGTTTGCAAATATTGTGATGGGTATTATTCAATTAACCAAATAAAATATATTAATTTGCTTTGCTATCGTCGTTTCACTTCAATAAAAAAAAAAGATAAGCGAACGTACAAAAAAAAAAAAAAAAAATTTATTTAGAAATACTGCAGAATTATGCTGATAAAATAGATAAACGTTTACGCAGTATTTTAGAAAGTTTTTTAACCAATATTTACTTCAGAACCTTCTCACATGAAAACATTTTAAAAGAAAAGTTCAGACTGATTACAAGCAATTAGAATTACTTGTCAAATTCGGGATTTGTTTGGCTTAAGCTTCGATAAAAAAAAAAGATAAGCGAAAGTTCGAAAAAAAAGATATAAATGTTATTTAAAAATAATGCAGCTTTATGCTGATATAATAGATAAATGTTTACACTGTATTTTAGTAAGTTTTTTAACCCTTATTTACTTCAGAACTTTCTCACATGAAAGCATTTGAAAAGAAAAGTTCAGACTGATCACAAGCAATTAGAAATAGTTGCCAAATTCGGCATTTGTTTGGATCAAGCAATTTGCGATGAGCGTTGTAATGACAGGTATGTTTACTGTTTCATCAATACAAAAATGTGGAACATTTAGGAAAGAGCTGGATATACCTTAACTTACCTCTTACTAAATGATCCATATTTTTGGGTTGCCTATCTTCGATAAATACATAGATAGGTACAATAAAAGAAAAATATTTGCTTTTATCGCGAACATTTGGTAACGAGCTGATGAAAAATTACCGTTTCTCAAATGTTACTAATAGGTGATGTTACTTTCTTCACTTTCCAGTGACATTCTATTTGAAATAGGAAAAATCTTGTTACATCAATACAAAAATGTGGAACATTAAGGAAAGAGCTGGATATTAATGAACTTACCTCTTACTAAATGATCCATATTTCTGCATTGCTTTATTGCAATAAATCAATAGACAGGTACAATATCAGGAAAAAAACTAACATCATGCATACTCGGAACATTTGACTGATCACTTAAAATTAGAATAAGTTATAAAATTCGGCATTTGTTTGTGATATGTTCAACATGAACAATTGGTAAAGAACTGATGAAAAATCACCCTTTCTCAAATATTACTATAATGTGGTATTTCTTTTAACATTTTTCTTTGATCTGCAATTGAAAAAGATTTCTTTGAGTGAAATGAATTTAGTATAATATCCAGGGAAGGTAATTAGATTTACGCGTCGAACATGATAGTGGGTTGAGCTAAATATTTTTGTTAAAAGTTTGGTGGTTAAATCTTTTTCCAATGGTTTTGCTATGCTCTAAAATAATGATTTTCTATATTTCAGAAAATTTTACTATATTACAGAACTAACATATAGGAAATAAAACTTATATAATTATATACACGTTTGCAAATATTGTGATGGGTATTATTCAATTAACCAATAAAATATATTAATTTGCTTTGCTATCGTCGTTTCACTTCAAAAAAAAAAAAAAAAACGTACAAAAAAAAAAATTAAAAATGTTATTTAGAAATAATGCAGAATTATGCTGATAAAATAGATAAACGTTTACGCAGTATTTTAGAAAGTTTTTTAACCAATATTTACTTCAGAACCTTCTCACATGAAAACATTTTAAAGGAAAAGTTCAGAATGATCACAAGCAATTAGAATTACTTGTCAAATTCGGGATTTGTTTGGCTTAAGCTTCGATAAAAAAAAAGATAAGCGAACGTAGAAAAAAAAAAGATATAAATGTTATTTAGAAATAATGCAGCATTATGCTGATAAAATAAATAAATGTTTACACTGTATTTTAGTAAGTTTTTTAACTCTTTTCAACTTCAGAACTTTCTCACAGGAAAACATTTGAAAAGAAAAGTTCTGACTGATCACAAGCAATTAGAATTAGTTGCCAAATTCGGCATTTGTTTGGATCAAGCAATTTGCGACGAGCGTTGTAATGACAGGTATGTTTACTGTTTCATCAATACAAAAATGTGGAACATTTAGGAAAGAGCTGGATATACCTTAACTTACCTCTTACTAAATGATCCATATTTTTGGGTTGCCTATCTTCGATAAATCAATAGACAGGTACAATAAAAGAAGAATATTTGTTTTTATCGCGAACATTTGGTAACGAGCTGATGAAAAATTACCGTTTCTCAAATGTTACTAATAGGTGATGTTACTTTCTTCACTTTCCAGAAACATTCTATTTGAAATAGGATAAAAGAAAATATTGTTACATCAATACAAAAATGTGGAACATTAAGGAAAGAGCTGGATATTAATGAACTTACCTCTTACTAAATGATCCATATTTCTGCATTGCTTTACTGCAATAAATCAATAGACAGGTACAATATCAGGAAAAAAACTAACATCATGCATACTCGGAACATTTGACTGATCACTTAAAATTAGAATAAGTTATAAAATTCGGCATTTGTTTGTGAAATGTTCAACATGAACAATTGGTAAAGAACTGATAAAAAATCACCCTTTCTCAAATATTACTAATATGTGGTATTTCTTTTAACATTTTTCTTTGATCTGCAATTGAAAAAGATTTCTTTGAGTGCAATGAAATTAGTATAATATCCAGGGAAGGTAATTAGATTTACGCGTCAAACATGATAGTGGGTTGAGCTAAATATTTTTGTTAAAAGTTTGGTGGTTAAATTTTTTTCCGATGGTTTTGCTATGCTCTAAAATAATGATTTTCTATATTTCAGATATTTTACTATATTACAGAACTAACATATAGGAAATAAGACTTATATAATTTATACACGTTTGCAAATATTGTGATGGGTATTATTCAATTAACCAATAAAAATATATTAATTTGCTTTGCTATCGTCGTTTCACTTCAATAAAAAAAAAAGATAAGCGAACGTATAAAAAAAAAAAAACAAAAAAAAAAATGTTGTTTTTAGAAATACTGCAGAATTATGCTGATAAAATAGATAAACGTTTACGCAGTATTTTAGAAGGTTTTTTAACCAATATTTACTTCAGAACCTTCTCACATGAAAACATTTTAAAAGAAAAGTTCAGACTGATCACAAGCAATTAGAATTACTTGTCAAATTCGGGATTTGTTTGGCTTAAGCTTCGATAAAAAAAAAGATAAGCGAAAGTTCGAAAAAAAAAGATATAAATGTTATTTAAAAATAATGCAGCATTATGCTGATATAATAGATAAATGTTTACACTGTATTTTAGTAAGTTTTTTAACCCTTATTTACTTCAGAACTTTCTCACATGAAAGCATTTGAAAAGAAAAGTTCAGACTGATCACAAGCAATTAGAAATAGTTGCCAAATTCGGCATTTGTTTGGATCAAGCAATTTGCGATGAGCGTTGTAATGACAGGTATGTTTACTGTTTCATCAATACAAAAATGTGGAACATTTAGGAAAGAGCTGGATATACCTTAACTTACCTCTTACTAAATGATCCATATTTTTGGGTTGCCTATCTTCGATAAATCAATAGACAGGTACAATAAAAGAAGAATATTTGTTTTTATCGCGAACATTTGGTAACGAGCTGATGAATAATAACCGTTTCTCAAATGTTACTAATAGGTGATGTTACTTTCTTCACTTTCCAGTGACATTCTATTTGAAATAGGAAAAAATATTGTTACATCAATACAAAAATGTGGAACATTAAGGAAAGAGCTGGATATTAATGAACTTACCTCTTACTAAATGATCCATATTTCTGCATTGCTTTACTGCAATAAATCAATAGACAGGTACAATATCAGGAAAAAAAACTAACATCATGCATACTCGGAACATTTGACTGATCACACTTAAAATTAGAATAAGTTATAAAATTCGGCATTTGTTTGTGAAATGTTCAACATGAACAATTGGTAAAGAACTGATAAAAAATCACCCTTTCTCAAATATTACTAATATGTGGTATTTCTTTTAACATTTTTCTTTGATCTGCAATTGAAAAAAATTTCTTTGAGTGCAATGAAATTAGTATAATATCCAGGGAAGGTAATTAGATTTACGCGTCAAACATGATAGTGGGTTGAGCTAGATATTTTTGTTAAAAGTTTGGTGGTTAAATCTTTTTCCAATGGTTTTGTTATGCTCTAAAATAATGATTTTCTATATTTCAGAAATTTTACTATACTACACAACTAACATATGGGAAATAAAACTTATATAATTTATACACGTTTGCAAATATTGTGATGGGTATTATTCAATTAACCAATAAAATATATTAATTTGCTTTGCTATCGTCGTTTCACTTCAATAAAAAAAAAGATATGCGAACGTACAAAAAAAAATAAAAATGTTTTTTAGAAATACTGCAGAATTATGCTGATAAAATAGATAAACGTTTACGCAGTATTTTAGAAGGTTTTTTAACCAATATTTACTTCAGAACCTTCTCACATGAAAACATTTTAAAAGAAAAGTTCAGACTGATCACAAGCAATTAGAATTACTTGTCAAATTCGGGATTTGTTTGGCTTAAGCTTCGATAAAAAAAAGATAAGCGAACGTACGAAAAAAAAGATATAAATGTTATTTAGAAATAATGCAGCATTATGCTGATAAAATAAATAAATGTTTACACTGTATTTTAGTAAGTTTTTTAACTCTTTTTTACTTCAGAACTTTCTCACATGAAAGCATTTGAAAAGAAAAGTTCAGACTGATCACAAGCAATTAGAATTAGTTGCCAAATTCGGCATTTGCTTGGATCAAGCGATTTGCGACGAGCGTTGTAATGACAGGTATGTTTACTGTTTCATCAATACAAAAATGTGGAACATTTAGAAAAGGGCCGGATATACCTTAACTTACCTCTTACTAAATGATCATATATTTCGGGGTTGCCTATCTTCGATAAATCAATAGACAGGTACAAAAAATGAGAAAATTTCTTTTTATCGTGAACATTTGGTAACGAGCTGATGAAAAATAACCGTTTCTCAAATGTTACTAATAGATGATGTGATGTTTCTTCTTCACTTTCCAGTGACATTCTATTTGAAATAGGAAAAATATTTTTGTTACATCAATACAAAAATGTGGAACATTAAGGAAAGAGCTGGATATTAATGAACTTACCTCTTACGAAATGATCCATATTTCTGCATTGCTTTATTGCAATAAATCAATAGACAGGTACAATATCAGGAAAAAAACTAACATCATGCATACTCGGAACATTTGATTTGACTGATCACTTAAAATTAGAATAAGTTATAAAATTCGGCATTTGTTTGTGAAATGTTCAACATGAACAATTGGTAAAGAACTGATGAAAAATCACCCTTTCTCAAATATTACCAATATGTGGTATTTCTTTTAACATTTTTCTTTGATCTGCAATTGAAAAAGATTTCTTTGAGTGCAATGAATTTAGTATAATATCCAGGGAAGGTAATTAGATTTACGCGTCAAACATGATAGTGGGTTGAGCTAGATATTTTTGTTAAAAGTTTGGTGGTTAAATCTTTTTCCAATGGTTTTGCTATGCTCTAAAATAATGATTTTCTATATTTCAGAAATTTTACTATATTACAGAACTAACATATAGGAAATAAAACTTATATAATTTATACACGTTTGCAAATATTGTGATGGGTATTATTCAATTAACCAATAAAATATATTAATTTGCTTTGCTATCGTCGTTTCACTTCAATAAAAAAAAAGATATGCGAACGTACAAAAAAAAATAAAAATGTTTTTTAGAAATACTGCAGAATTATGCTGATAAAATAGATAAACGTTTACGCAGTATTTTAGAAGGTTTTTTAACCAATATTTACTTCAGAACCTTTTCTCACATGAAACATGAAAACATTTTAAAAGAAAAGTTCAGACTGATGATCACAAGCAATTAGAATTACTTGTCAAATTCGGGATTTGTTTGGCTTAAGCTTCGATAAAAAAAAAGATAAGCGAAAGTTCGAAAAAAAAGATATAAATGTTATTTAAAAATAATGCAGCATTATGCTGATAAAATAGATAAATGTTTACACTGTATTTTAGTAAGTTTTTTAACCCTTATTTACTTCAGAACTTTCTCACATGAAAGCATTTGAAAAGAAAAGTTCAGACTGATCACAAGCAATTAGAATTAGTTGCCAAATTCGGCATTTGTTTGGATCAAGCAATTTGCGATGAGCGTTGTAATGACAGGTATGTTTACTGTTTCATCAATACAAAAATGTGGAACATTTAGGAAAGAGCTGGATATACCTTAACTTACCTCTTACTAAATGATCCATATTTTTGGGTTGCCTATCTTCGATAAATCAATAGACAGGTACAATAAAAGAAGAATATTTGTTTTTATCGCGAACATTTGGTAACGAGCTGATGAATAATTACCGTTTCTCAAATGTTACTAATAGGTGATGTTACTTTCTTCACTTTCCAGTGACATTCTATTTGAAATAGGAAAAATATTGTTACATCAATACAAAAATGTGGAACATTAAGGAAAGAGCTGGATATTAATGAACTTACCTCTTACTAAATGATCCATATTTCTGCATTGCTTTACTGCAATAAATCAATAGACAGGTACAATATCAGGAAAAAAACTAACATCATGCATACTCGGAACATTTGACTGATCACTTAAAATTAGAATAAGTTATAAAATTCGGCATTTGTTTGTGAAATGTTCAACATGAACAATTGGTAAAGAACTGATGAAAAATCACCCTTTCTCAAATATTACTAATATGTGGTATTTCTTTTAACATTTTTCTTTGATCTGCAATTGAAAAAGATTTCTTTGAGTGCAATGAATTTAGTATAATATCCAGGGAAGGTAATTAGATTTACGCGTCAAACATGATAGTGGGTTGAGCTAAATATTTTTGTTAAAAGTTTGGTGGTTAAATTTTTTTCCGATGGTTTTGCTATGCTCTAAAATAATGATTTTCTATATTTATTTTACTATTTCAGAAATATTACTATATTACAGAACGTTAACAAATATTGTGAAATAAATATTACTTATATAATTTATATTTAGAAATAAAACACGTTTGCGTTTGCAAATATTGTGATGGGTATTATTCAATTAACCAATAAAATATATTAATTTGCTTTGCTATCGTCGTTTCACTTCAATAAAAAAAAAGATAAGCGAACGTACAAAAAAAAAAATAAAAATGTTATTTAGAAATACTGCAGAATTATGCTGATAAAATAGATAAACGTTTACGCAGTATTTTAGAAAGTTTTTTAACCAATATTTACTTCAGAACCTTCTCACATGAAAACATTTTAAAAGAAAAGTTCAGACTGATCACAAGCAATTAGAATTACTTGTCAAATTCGGGATTTGTTTGGCTTAAGCTTCGATAAAAAAAAGATAAGCGAACGTACGAAAAAAAGATATAAATGTTATTTAAAAATAATGCAGCATTATGATGATAAAATAGATAAATTTTTTCACTGTATTTTAGTAAGTTTTTTAACCCTTATTTACTTCAGAACTTTCTCACATGAAAGCATTTGAAAAGAAAAGTTCAGACTGATCACAAGCAATTAGAAATAGTTGCCAAATTCGGCATTTGTTTGGATCAAGCAATTTGCGATGAGCGTTGTAATGACAGGTATGTTTACTGTTTCATCAATACAAAAATGTGGAACATTTAGGAAAGAGCTGGATATACCTTAACTTACCTCTTACTAAATGATCCATATTTTTGGGTTGCCTATCTTCGATAAATCAATAGACAGGTACAATAAAAGAAGAATATTTGTTTTTATCGCGAACATTTGGTAACGAGCTGATGAATAATTACCGTTTCTCAAATGTTACTAATAGGTGATGTTACTTTCTTCACTTTCCAGTGACATTCTATTTGAAATAGGAAAAATATTGTTACATCAATACAAAAATGTGGAACATTAAGGAAAGAGCTGGATATTAATGAACTTACCTCTTACTAAATGATCCATATTTCTGCATTGCTTTACTGCAATAAATCAATAGACAGGTACAATATCAGGAAAAAAACTAACATCATGCATACTCGGAACATTTGACTGATCACTTAAAATTAGAATAAGTTATAAAATTCGGCATTTGTTTGTGAAATGTTCAACATGAACAATTGGTAAAGAACTGATGAAAAATCACCCTTTCTCAAATATTACTATAATGTGGTATTTCTTTTAACATTTTTCTTTGATCTGCAATTGAAAAAGATTTCTTTGAGTGCAATGAATTTAGTATAATATCCAGGGAAGGTAATTAGATTTACGCGTCAAACATGATAGTGGGTTGAGCTAAATATTTTTGTTAAAAGTTTGGTGGTTAAATTTTTTTCCGATGGTTTTGCTATGCTCTAAAATAATGATTTTCTATATTTCAGAAATTTTACTATATTACAGAACTAACATATAGGAAATAAAACTTATATAATTTATACACGTTTGCAAATATTGTGATGGGTATTATTCAATTAACCAATAAAATATATTAATTTGCTTTGCTATCGTCGTTTCACTTCAATAAAAAAAAAGATAAGCGAACGTACAAAAAAAAAATAAAAATGTTTTTTTAAAAATACTGCAGAATTATGCTGATAAAATAGATAAACGTTTACGCAGTATTTTAGAAGGTTTTTTAACCAATATTTACTTCAGAACCTTCTCACATGAAAACATTTTAAAAGAAAAGTTCAGACTGATCACAAGCAATTAGAATTACTTGTCAAATTCGGGATTTGTTTGGCTTAAGCTTCGATAAAAAAAAGATAAGCGAAAGTTCGAAAAAAAAGATATAAATGTTATTTAAAAATAATGCAGCATTATGCTGATATAATAGATAAATGTTTACACTGTATTTTAGTAAGTTTTTTTAACCCTTATTTACTTCAGAACTTTCTCACATGAAAGCATTTGAAAAGAAAAGTTCAGACTGATCACAAGCAATTAGAAATAGTTGCCAAATTCGGCATTTGTTTGGATCAAGCAATTTGCGATGAGCGTTGTAATGACAGGTATGTTTACTGTTTCATCAATACAAAAATGTGGAACATTTAGGAAAGAGCTGGATATACCTTAACTTACCTCTTACTAAATGATCCATATTTTTGGGTTGCCTATCTTCGATAAATCAATAGACAGGTACAATAAAAAAGAAGAATATTTGTTTTTATCGCGAACATTTGGTAACGAGCTGATGAATAATTACCGTTTCTCAAATGTTACTAATAGGTGATGTTACTTTCTTCACTTTCCAGTGACATTCTATTTGAAATAGGAAAAATATTGTTACATCAATACAAAAATGTGGAACATTAAGGAAAGAGCTGGATATTAATGAACTTACCTCTTACTAAATGATCCATATTTCTGCATTGCTTTACTGCAATAAATCAATAGACAGGTACAATATCAGGAAAAAAACTAACATCATGCATACTCGGAACATTTGACTGATCACTTAAAATTAGAATAAGTTATAAAATTCGGCATTTGTTTGTGAAATGTTCAACATGAACAATTGGTAAAGAACTGATGAAAAATCACCCTTTCTCAAATATTACTATAATGTGGTATTTCTTTTAACATTTTTCTTTGATCTGCAATTGAAAAAGATTTCTTTGAGTGCAATGAATTTAGTATAATATACAGGGAAGGTAATTAGAATTACGCGTCAAACATGATAGTGGGTTGAGCTAAATATTTTTGTTAAAAGTTTGGTGGTTAAATTTTTTTCCGATGATTTTGCTATGCTCTAAAATAATGATTTTCTATATTTCAGAAATTTTACTATATTACAGAACTAACATATAGGAAATAAAACTTATATAATTTATACACCTTTGCAAATATTGTGATGGGTATTATTCAATTAACCAATAAAATATATTAATTTGCTTTGCTATCGTCGTTTCACTTCAATAAAAAAAAAAAAAGATAAGCGAACGTACAAAAAAAAATAAAAATGTTTTTTAGAAATACTGCAGAATTATGCTGATAAAATAGATAAACGTTTACGCAGTATTTTAGAAGGTTTTTTAACCAATATTTACTTCAGAACCTTCTCACATGAAAACATTTTAAAAGAAAAGTTCAGACTGATCACAAGCAATTAGAATTATTTGTCAAATTCGGGATTTGTTTGGCTTAAGCTTCGATAAAAAAAAGATAAGCGAAAGTTCGAAAAAAAAGATATAAATGTTATTTAAAAATAATGCAGCAATATGCTGATATAATGGATAAATGTTTACACTGTATTTTAGTAAGTTTTTTTAACCCTTATTTACTTCAGAACTTTCTCACATGAAAGCATTTGAAAAGAAAAGTTCAGACTGATCACAAGCAATTAGAAATAGTTGCCAAATTCGGCATTTGTTTGGATCAAGCAATTTGCGATGAGCGTTGTAATGACAGGTATGTTTACTGCTTCATCAATACAAAAATGTGGAACATTTAGGAAAGAGCTGGATATACCTTAACTTACCTCTTACTAAATGATCCATATTTTTGGGTTGCCTATCTTCGATAAATCAATAGACAGGTACAATAAAAGAAGAATATTTGTTTTTATCGCGAACATTTGGTAACGAGCTGATGAAAAATAACCGTTTCTCAAATGTTACTAATAGGTGATGTTACTTTCTTTTCTTTCACTTTCCAGTGACATTCTATTTTGAAATAGGAAAAATATTGTTACATCAATACAAAAATGTGGAACATTAAGGAAAGAGCTGGATATTAATGAACTTACCTCTTACTAAATGATCCATATTTCTGCATTGCTTTACTGCAATAAATCAATAGACAGGTACAATATCAGGAAAAAAACTAACATCATGCATACTCGGAACATTTGACTGATCACTTAAAATTAGAATAAGTTATAAAATTCGGCATTTGTTTGTGAAATGTTCAACATGAACAATTGGTAAAGAACTGATGAAAAATCACCCTTTCTCAAATATTACTAATATGTGGTATTTCTTTTAACATTTTTCTTTGATCTGCAATTGAAAAAAGATTTCTTTGAGTGCAATGAATTTAGTATAATATCCAGGGAAGGTAATTAGATTTACGCGTCAAACATGATAGTGGGGGTTGAGCTAGATATTTTTGTGTTAAAAGTTTGGTGGTTAAATCTTTTTCCAATGGTTTTGCTATGCTAGGAAAAAATAATGATTTTCTATATTTCAGAAATTTTACTATATTACAGAACTAACATATAGGAAATAAAACTTATATAATTTATACACGTTTGCAAATATTGTGATGGGTATTATTCAATTAACCAATAAAATATATTAATTTGCTTTGCTATCGTCGTTTCACTTCAATAAAAAAAAAAAAAAAAATAAAAATGTTATTTAGAAATAATGCAGAATTATGCTGATAAAATAGATAAACGTTTACGCAGTATTTTAGAAAGTTTTTTTAACCAATATTTACTTCAGAACCTTCTCACATGAAAAACATTTTAAAAGAAAAGTTCAGACTGATCACAAGCAATTAGAATTACTTGTCAAATTCGGGATTTGTTTGGCTTAAGCTTCGATAAAAAAAAAGATAAGCGAACGTACGAAAAAAAAGATATAAATGTTATTTAAAAATAATGCAGCATTATGCTGATAAAATAGATAAATGTTTACACTGTATTTTAGTAAGTTTTTTAACCCTTATTTACTTCAGAACTTTCTCACATGAAAGCATTTGAAAAGAAAAGTTCAGACTGATCACAAGCAATTAGAATTAGTTGCCAAATTCGGCATTTGTTTGGATCAAGCAATTTGCGATGAGCGTTGTAATGACAGGTATGTTTACTGTTTCATCAATACAAAAATGTGGAACATTTAGGAAAGAGCTGGATATACCTTAACTTACCTCTTACTAAATGATCCATATTTTTGGGTTGCCTATCTTCGATAAATCAATAGACAGGTACAATAAAAGAAGAATATTTGTTTTTATCGCGAACATTTGGTAACGAGCTGATGAATAATAACCGTTTCTCAAATGTTACTAATAGGTGATGTTACTTTCTTCACTTTCCAGTGACATTCTATTTGAAATAGGAAAAATATTGTTACATCAATACAAAAATGTGGAACATTAAGGAAAGAGCTGGATATTAATGAACTTACCTCTTACTAAATGATCCATATTTCTGCATTGCTTTACTGCAATAAATCAATAGACAGGTACAATATCAGGAAAATAAACTAACATCATGCATACTCGGAACATTTGACTGATCACTTAAAATTAGAATAAGTTACAAAATTCGGCATTTGTTTGTGATATGTTCAACATGAACAATTGGTAAGGAACTGATGAAAAATCACCCTTTCTCAAATGTTACTAATATGTGGTATTTCTTTTATCATTTTTCTTTGATCTGCAATTGAAAAAGATTTCTTTGAGTGAAATGAATTTAGTATAATATCCAGGGAAGGTAATTAGATTTACGCGTCGAACATGATAGTGGGTTGAGCTAAATATTTTTGTTAAAAGTTTGGTGGTTAAATTTTTTTCCGATGGTTTTCCTATGCTCTAAAATAATGATTTGCTATATTTCAGAAATATTACTATATTACAGAACTAACATATAGGAAATAAAACTTATATAATTTATACACGTTTGCAAATATTGTGATGGGTATTATTCAATTAACCAATAAAATATATATTAATTTGCTTTGCTATCGTCGTTTCACTTCAATAAAAAAAAAGATAAGCGAACGTACAAAAAAAAAAATAAAAATGTTATTTAGAAATACTGCAGAATTATGCTGATAAAATAGATAAACGTTTACGCAGTATTTTAGAAAGTTTTTTAACCAATATTTACTTCAGAACCTTCTCACATGAAAACATTTTAAAAGAAAAGTTCAGACTGTTCACAAGCAATTAGAATTACTTGTCAAATTCGGGATTTGTTTGGCTTAAGCTTCGATAAAAAAAAGTTAAGCGAACGTACGAAAAAAAGATATAAATGTTATTTAAAAATAATGCAGTATTAACTGATAAAATAGATAAATGTTTACACTGTATTTTAGTAAGTTTTTTAACCCTTATTTACTTCAGAACTTTCTCACATGAAAGCATTTGAAAAGAAAAGTTCAGACTGATCACAAGCAATTAGAATTAGTTGCCAAATTCGGCATTTGTTTGGATCAAGCAATTTGCGATGAGCGTTGTAATGACAGGTATGTTTACTGTTTCATCAATACAAAAATGTGGAACATTTAGGAAAGAGCTGGATATACCTTAACTTACCTCTTACTAAATGATCCATATTTTTGGGTTGCCTATCTTCGATAAATCAATAGACAGGTACAATAAAAGAAGAATATTTGTTTTTATCGCGAACTTTTGGTAACGAGCTGATGAATAATAACCGTTTCTCAAATGTTACTAATAGGTGATGTTACTTTCTTCACTTTCCAGTGACATTCTATTTGAAATAGGAAAAATATTGTTACATCAATACAAAAATGTGGAACATTAAGGAAAGAGCTGGATATTAATGAACTTACCTCTTACTCAATGATCCATATTTCTGCATTGCTTTACTGCAATAAATCAATACACAGGTACTATATCAGAAAAAAAAACTAACATCTTGCATACTCGGAACATTTGACTGATCACTTAAAATTAGAATAAGTTATAAAATTCGGCATTTGTTTGTGAAATGTTCAACATGAACAATTGGTAAAGAACTGATGAAAAATCACCCTTTCTCAAATATTACTAATATGTGGTATTTCTTTTAACATTTTTCTTTGATCTGCAATTGAAAAAGATTTCTTTGAGTGCAATGAATTTAGTATAATATCCAGGGAAGGTAATTAGATTTACGCGTCAAAAACATGATAGTGGGTTGAGCTAAATATTTTTGTTAAAAGTTTGGTGGTTAAATTTTTTTCCAATGGTTTTGCTATGCTCTAAAATAATGATTTTCTATATTTCAGAAAAATTTTACTATATTACAGAACTAACATATAGGAAATAAAACTTATATAATTTATACACGTTTGCAAATATTGTGATGGGTATTATTCAAATTAACCAATAAAATATATTAATTTGCTTTGCTATCGTCGTTTCACTTCAATAAAAAAAAAAGATAAAAACGTACAAAAAAAAAAAAAATAAAAATGTTATTTAGAAATAATGCAGAATTATGCTGATAAAATAGATAAACGTTTACGCAGTATTTTAGAAAGTTTTTTAACCAATATTTACTTCAGAACCTTCTCACATGAAAACATTTTAAAAGAAAAGTTCAGACTGATCACAAGCAATTAGAATTTACTTGTCAAATTCGGGATTTGTTTGGCTTAAGCTTCGATAAAAAAAAGATAAGCGAACGTACGAAAAAAAAGATATAAATGTTATTTAAAAATAATGCAGCATTATGCTGATGAAAAAATAGATAAATGTTTACACTGTATTTTAGTAAGTTTTTTAACTCTTATTTACTTCAGAACTTTCTCACATGAAAAAGCATTTGAAAAGAAAAGTTCAGACTGATCACAAGCAATTAGAATTAGTTGCCAAATTCGGCATTTGTTTGGATCAAGCAATTTGCGACGAGCGTTGTAATGACAGGTATGTTTACTGTTTCATCAATACAAAAATGGGAACATTTAGGAAAGAGCTGGATATACCTTAACTACCTCTTACTAAATGATCCATTTATTTGGGTTGCCTATCTTCGATAAATCAATAGACAGGTACAATAAAAGAAGAAAATTTTTTTTTATCGCGAAAATTTGGTAAAAACGAGCTGATGAAAAATTACCGTTTCTCAAATGTTACTAATAGGTGATGGTGATGTTACTTTCTTCACTTTCCAGTGACATTCTATTTGAAATAGGAAAAATATTGTTACATCAATACAAAAATGTGGAACATTAAGGAAAGAGCTGGATATTAATGAACTTACCTCTTACTAAATGATCCATATTTCTGCATTGCTTTATTGCAATAAATCAATAGACAGGTACAATATCAGGAAAAAAACTAACATCATGCATACTCGGAACATTTGACTGATCACTTAAAATTAGAATAAGTTATAAAATTCGGCATTTGTTTGTGAAATGTTCAACATGAACAATTGGTAAAGAACTGATGAAAAATCACCCTTTCTCAAATGTTACTAATATGTGGTATTTCTTTTATCATTTTTCTTTGATCTGCAATTGAAAAAGATTTCTTTGAGTGAAATGAATTTAGTATAATATCCAGGGAAGGTAATTAGATTTACGCGTCGAACATGATAGTGGGTTGAGCTAAATATTTTTGTTAAAAGTTTGGTGGTTAAATTTTTTTCGATTTTTCCAATGGTTTTGCTATGCTCTAAAATAATGATTTATTTTGCTATATTTCAGAAATTTTACTATATTACAGAACTAACATATAGGAAATAAAACTTATATAATTTATACACGTTAGCAAATATTGTGATGGGTATTATTCAATTAACCAATAAAATATATTAATCTGCTTTGCTATCGTCGTTTCACTTCAATAAAAAAAAAAGATAAGCGAACGTACAAAAAAAAAAATAAAAATGTTTTTTAGAAATACTGCAGAATTATGCTGATAAAATAGATAAACGTTTACGCAGTATTTTAGAAAGTTTTTTAACCAATATTTACTTCAGAACCTTCTCACATGAAAACATTTTAAAAGAAAAAGTTCAGACTGATCACAAGCAATTAGAATTACTTGTCAAATTCGGGATTTGTTTGGCTTAAGCTTCGATAAAAAAAAAAGATAAGCGAACGTACGAAAAAAAAAAGATATAAATGTTTATTTAAAAATAATGCAGCATTATGCTGATAAAATAGATAAATGTTTACACTGTATTTTAGTAAGTTTTTTAACCCTTATTTACTTCAGAACTTTCTCACATGAAAGCATTTGAAAAGAAAAGTTCAGACTGATCACAAGCAATTAGAATTAGTTGCCAAATTCGGCATTTGTTTGGATCAAGCAATTTGCGATGAGCGTTGTAATGACAGGTATGTTTACTGTTTCATCAATACAAAAATGTGGAACATTTAGGAAAGAGCTGGATATACCTTAACTTACCTCTTACTAAATGATCCATATTTTTGGGTTGCCTATCTTCGATAAATCAATAGACAGGTACAATAAAAGAAGAATATTTGTTTTTATCGCGAACTTTTGGTAACGAGCTGATGAATAATAACCGTTTCTCAAATGTTACTAATAGGTGATGTTACTTTCTTCACTTTCCAGTGACATTCTATTTGAAATAGGAAAAATATTGTTACATCAATACAAAAATGTGGAACATTAAGGAAAGAGCTGGATATTAATGAACTTACCTCTTACTAAATGATCCATATTTCTGCATTGCTTTACTGCAATAAATCAATAGACAGGTACAATATCAGGAAAAAAACTAACATCATGCATACTCGGAACATTTGACTGATCACTTAAAATTAGAATAAGTTATAAAATTCGGCATTTGTTTGTGAAATGTTCAACATGAACAATTGGTAAAGAACTGATGAAAAATCACCCTTTCTCAAATATTACTAATATGTGGTATTTCTTTTAACATTTTTCTTTGATCTGCAATTGAAAAAGATTTCTTTGAGTGCAATGAATTTAGTATAATATCCAGGGAAGGTAATTAGATTTACGCGTCAAACATGATAGTGGGTTGAGCTAAAATATTTTTGTTAAAAGTTTGGTGGTTAAATTTTTTTTTCCAATGGTTTTGCTATGCTCTAAAATAATGATTTTCTATATTTCAGAAATTTTACTATATTACAGAACTAACATATAGGAAATAAAACTTATATAATTTATACACGTTTGCAAATATTGTGATGGGTATTATTCAATTAACCAATAAAATATATTAATTTGCTTTGCTATCGTCGTTTCACTTCAATAAAAAAAAAGCGAATAAAAATGTTATGTTATTTAGAAATAATGCAGAATTATGCTGATAAAAAATAGATAAACGTTTACGCAGTATTTTAGAAAGTTTTTTAACCAATATTTACTTCAGAACCTTCTCACATGAAAACATTTTAAAAGAAAAGTTCAGAATGATCACAAGCAATTAGAATTACTTGTCAAATTCGGGATTTGTTTGGCTTAAGCTTCGATCACAAAAAAAAAAGATAAGCGAACGTACGAAAAAAAAAGATATAAATGTTATTTAAAAATAATGCAGCATTATGCTGATAAAATAGATAAATGTTTACACTGTATTTTAGTAAGTTTTTTTTAACCCTTTTTTACTTCAGAACTTTCTCACATGAAAACATTTGAAAAGAAAAGTTCAGACTGATCACAAGCAATTAGAATTAGTTGCCAAATTCGGCATTTGTTTGGATCAAGCAATTTGCGACGAGCGTTGTAATGACAGGTATGTTTACTGTTTCATCAATACAAAAATGTGGAACATTTAGGAAAGAGCTGGATATACCTTAACTTACCTCTTACTAAATGATCCTTATTTTTGGGTTGCCTATCTTCAATAAATCAATAGACAGGTACAATAAAAGAAGAATATATGTTTTTATCGCGAACATTTGTTAACGAGCTGATGAAAAAACACCGTTTCTCAAATGTTACTAATAGGTGATGTTGCTATCTTCACTTTCCAGTGACATTCTATTTGAAATAGGAAAAATATTGTTACATCAATACAAAAATGTAGAACATTAAGGAAAGAGCTGGATATTAATGAACTTACCTCTTACTAAATGATCCATATTTCTGCATTGCTTTACTGCAATAAATCAATTGACAGGTGCAATATCAGGAAAAAAACTAACATCATGCATACTCGGAACATTTGACTGATCACTTAAAATTAGAATAAGTTATAAAATTCGGCATTTGTTTGTGAAATGTTCAACATGAACAATTGGTAAAGAACTGATGAAAAATCACCCTTTTCTCAAATATTACTAATATGTGGTATTTCTTTTAACATTTTTCTTTGATCTGCAATTGAAAAAGATTTCTTTGAGTGCAATGAATTTAGTATAATATCCAGGGAAGGTAATTAGATTTACGCGTCAAACATGATAGTGGGTTGAGCTAAATATTTTTGTTAAAAGTTTGGTGGTTAAATTTTTTTCCGATGGTTTTTGCTATGCAATGGTTTTTACTATTGCTCTAAAATAATGATTTTCTATATTTCAGTTCAATAAGGGTTATATTTACTATATTACAGAACTAACATATAGGAAATAAAACTTATATAATTTATACACGTTTGCAAATATTGTGATGGGTATTATTCAATTAACCAATAAAATATATTAATTTGCTTTGCTATCGTCGTTTCACTTCAATAAAAAAAAAAGATAAGCGAACGTACAAAAAAAAATAAAAATGTTTTTTAGAAATACTGCAGAATTATGCTGATAAAATAGATAAACGTTTACGCAGTATTTTAGAAAGTTTTTTAACCAATATTTACTTCAGAATGATCACAAGCAATTAGAATTACTCGTCAAATTCGGGATTTGTTTGGCTTAAGCTTCGATAAAAAAAAGATGAGGGAACGTAGGAAAAAAAGATATAAATGTTATTTAGAAATAATGCAGCATTATGCTGATAAAATAAATAAATGTTTACACTGTATTTAATAAGTTTTTTAACTCTTTTTTACTTCAGAACTTTCTCACATGAAAACATTTGAAAAGAAAAGTTCAGACTGATCACAAGCAATTAGAATTAGTTGCCAAATACGGCATTTGCTTGGATCAAGCAATTTGCGACGAGCGTTGTAATGACAGGTATGTTTACTGTTTCATCAATACAAAAATGTGGAACATTTAAGAAAGAGCTGGACATAACCGAACTCACCTCTTACTAAATGATCTTTATTTCGGTGTTGCTTTTCTTCAATAAATCAATAGACAGGTACAAAATCATGACAAAATTTCTTTCACCGTGAATCTTGGTAAAGAACTGATGAAAAATCAGCCTTTCTCAAATTGTACTGATCTGTGATGTTTCTTCATTTTTTTTACTGTTTCATCAATACAAAAATGTGGAACATTAAGGAAAGAGCTGGATATTAATGAACTTACCTCTTACTAAATGATCCATATTTCTGCATTGCTTTACTGCAATAAATCAATAGACAGGTACAATATCAGGAAAAAAACTAACATCATGCATACTCGGAACATTTGACTGATCACTTAAAATTAGAATAAGTTATAAAATTCGGCATTTGTTTGTGAAATGTTCAACATGAACAATTGGTAAAGAAAACTGATGAAAAATCACCCTTTCTCAAATATTACTAATATGTGGTATTTCTTTTAACATTTTTCTTTGATCTGCAATTGAAAAAGATTTCTTTGAGTGCAATGAATTTAGTATAATATCCAGGGAAGGTAATTAGATTTACGCGTCCAAACATGATAGTGGGTTGAGCTAAATATTTTTGTTAAAAGTTTGGTGGTTAAAATCTTTTTCCAATGGTTTTGCTATGCTCTAAAATAATGATTTTCTATATTTCAGAAATTTTACTATATTACAGAACTAACATATAGGAAATAAAACTTATATAATTTATACACGTTTGCAAATATTGTGATGGGTATTATTCAATTAACCAATAAAAATATATTAATTTGCTTTGCTATCGTCGTTTCACTTCAATAAAAAAAAAAATAAGCGAACGTAAAAAAAAGATAAAAATGTTATTTAGAAATAATGCAGAATTATGCTGATAAAATAGATAAACGTTTACGCAGTATTTTAGAAAGTTTTTTAACCAATATTTACTTCAGAATGATCACAAGCAATTAGAATTACTCGTCAAATTCGGGATTTGTTTGGCTTAAGCTTCGATAAAAAAAAGATGAGGGAACGTAGGAAAAAAAGATATAAATGTTATTTAGAAATAATGCAGCATTATGCTGATAAAATAAATAAATGTTTACACTGTATTTAATAAGTTTTTTAACTCTTTTTTACTTCAGAACTTTCTCACATGAAAACATTTGAAAAGAAAAGTTCAGACTGATCACAAGCAATTAGAATTAGTTGCCAAATACGGCATTTGCTTGGATCAAGCAATTTGCGACGAGCGTTGTAATGACAGGTATGTTTACTGTTTCATCAATACAAAAATGTGGAACATTTAAGAAAGAGCTGGACATAACCGAACTCACCTCTTACTAAATGATCTTTATTTCGGTGTTGCTTTTCTTCAATAAATCAATAGACAGGTACAAAATCATGACAAAATTTCTTTCACCGTGAATCTTGGTAAAGAACTGATGAAAAATCAGCCTTTCTCAAATTGTACTGATCTGTGATGTTTCTTCATTTTTTTTACTGTTTCATCAATACAAAAATGTGGAACATTAAGGAAAGAGCTGGATATTAATGAACTTACCTCTTACTAAATGATCCATATTTCTGCATTGCTTTACTGCAATAAATCAATAGACAGGTACAATATTCGAAAGGAAAAAAAACTAACATCATGCATACTCGGAACATTTTGACTGATCACTTAAAAATTAGAATAAGTTATAAAATTCGGGCATTTGTTTGTGAAATGTTCAACAATGAACAATTGGTAAAAAACTGATGAAAAATCACCCTTTCTCAAATATTACTAATATGTGGTATTTCTTTTAACATTTTTCTTTGATCTGCAATTGAAAAAGATTTTCTTTGAGTGCAATGAATTTCTTTAGTATAATATCCAGGGAAGGTAATTAGATTTACGCGTCCAAACATGATAGTGGGTTGAGCTAAAATATTTTTGTGGGGGGGGGGGGGGGGTGGTTAAAAAAGTTTGGTGGTTAAATTTTTTTTCCAATGGTTTTGCTATGCTCTAAAATAATGATTTTCTATATTTCAGAAATTTTACTATATTACAGAACTAAATATATAATAACATTTTACCACTATTGGAATGGGATATATACTATATTACAGAAATAAAACTAGGAAATAAAAAATTTAATTTTATACACGTTTGCAAATATTGTGATGGGTATTATTCAATTAAGCAATAAAAATATATTAATTTGCTTTGCTATCGTCGTTTCACTTCAATAAAAAAAAAAGATAAGCGAACGTACAAAAAAAAATAAAAATGTTTTTTAGAAATACTGCAGAATTATGCTGATAAAATAGATAAACGTTTACGCAGTATTTTAGAAGGTTTTTTAACCAATATTTACTTCAGAACCTTCTCACATGAAAACATTTTAAAAGAAAAGTTCAGACTGATCACAAGCAATTAGAATTACTTGTCAAATTCGGGATTTGTTTGGCTTAAGCTTCGATAAAAAAAAAAGATAAGCGAAAGTCGAAAAAAAAAAAGATATAAATGTTATTTAAAAAATAATGCAGCATTATGCTGATATAATAGATAAATGTTTACACTGTATTTTAGTAAGTTTTTTAACCCTTATTTACTTCAGAACTTTCTCACATGAAAGCATTTGAAAAGAAAAGTTCAGACTGATCACAAGCAATTAGAAATAGTTGCAAATTCGGCATTTTGTTTGGATCAAGCAATTTGCGATGAGCGTTGTAATGACAGGTATGTTTACTGTTTCATCAATACAAAAATGTGGAACATTTAGGAAAGAGCTGGATATACCTTAACTTACCTCTTACTAAATGATCCATATTTTTGGGTTGCCTATCTTCGATAAATCAATAGACAGGTACAATAAAAAGAAGAATATTTGTTTTTTATCGCGAACATTTGGTAACGAGCTGATGAATAATAACCGTTTTTCTCAAATGTTACTAATAGGTGATGTTACTTTCTTCACTTTCCAGTGACATTCTATTTGAAATAGGAAAAATATTGTTACATCAATACAAAAATGTGGAACATTAAGGAAAGAGCTGGATATTAATGAACTTACCTCTTACTAAATGATCCATATTTCTGCATTGCTTTACTGCAAATAAATCAATAGACAGGTACAATATCAGGAAAAAAAACTAACATCATGCATACTCGGAACATTTGACTGATCACTTAAAATTAGAATAAGTTATAAAATTTCGGCATTTTGTTTGTGAAATGTTCAACATGAACAATTGGTAAAGAACTGATGAAAAATCACCCTTTCTCAAATATTATTAATATGTGGTATTTCTTTTAACATTTTTCTTTGATCTGCAATTGAAAAAGATTTCTTTGAGTGCAATGAATTTAGTATAATATCCAGGGAAGGTAATTAGATTTACGCGTCTCAAACATGATAGTGGGTTGAGCTAAATATTTTTGTTAAAAGTTTGGTGGTTAAATCTTTTTCCAATGGTTTTGCTATGCTCTAAAATAATGATTTTTCTATATTTCAGAAAATTTTACTATATTACAGAACTAACATATAGGAAATAAAAACTTATATAATTTATTACACGTTTGCAAATATTGTGATGGGTATTATTCAATTAACCAATAAAATATATTAATTTGCTTTGCTATCGTCGTTTCACTTCAATCAAAAAAAAAAGATAAGCGATCGCGTACAATAAAAAAATAAAAATATAAAAATGCAAAAAAATGCTGATAAAATGTTACTTTCTCACATGAAAGCATTTGA
>OZ023152.1:4399190-4443549 GCA_963675895.2 Styela plicata
ATCAATAGACAGGTACAATAAAAGAAGAATATTTGTTTTTATCGCGAACATTTGTTAACGAGCTGATGAATAATAACCGTTTCTCAAATGTTACTAATAGGTGATGTTACTTTCTTCACTTCCAGTGACATTCTATTTGAAATAGGAAAAATATTGTTACATCAATACAAAAATGTGGAACATTAAGGAAAGAGCTGGATAATAATGAACTTACCTCTTACTAAATGATCCATATTTCTGCATTGCTTTACTGCAATAAATCAATAGACAGGTACAATATCAGGAAAAAAAAACTAACATCATGCATACTCGGAAACATTTGACTGATTACTTAAAATTAGAATAAGTTATAAAATTCGGGCATTTGTTTGTGAAATGTTCAACATGAACAATTGGTAAAGAACTGATGAAAAATCACCCTTTCTCAAATGTTACTTATATGTGGTATTTCTTTTAACATTTTTCTTTGATCTGCAATTGAAAAAGATTTCTTTGAGTGAAATGAATTTAGTATAATATCCAGGGAAGGTAATTAGATTTACGCGTCAAACATGATAGTGGGTTGAGCTAAATATTTTTGTTAAAAGTTTGGTGGTTAAATTTTTTCCCGATGGTTTTGCTATTCTCTAAAATAATGATTTTCTATATTTTAGAAATATTACTATATTACAGAACTAACATATAGGAAATAAAACCTATATAATTTATACACGTTTGCAAATATTGTGATGGGTATTATTCAATTAACCAATAAAATATATTAATTTGCTTTGCTATCGTCGTTTCACTTCAATAAAAAAAAAAGATAAAAATGTTATTTAGAAATAATGCAGAATTATGCTGATAAGATAGATAAACGTTTACTCAGTATTTTAGAAAGTTTTTTAACCAATATTTACTTCAGAACCTTCTCCCATGAAAACATTTTAAAAGAAAATTCAGAATGATCACTAGCAATTAGAATTACTTGTCAAATTCGGGATTGGTTTGGCTTAAGCTTCGATAAAAAAAAAGATATGCGAACGTACGAAAAAAAAGATATAAATGTTATTTAGAAATAATTCAGCATTATGCTGATAAAATAAATAAATGTTTACACTGTATTTTAGTAAGTTTTTTAACTCTTTTTTTACTTCAGAACTTTCTCACATGAAATCATTTGAAAAGAAAAGTTCAGACTGATCACAAGCAATTAGAATTAGTTGCCAAATTCGGCATTTACTTGGATCAAGCAATTTGCGACGAGCGTTGTAATGACAGGTATGTTTATAGTTTCATCAATACAAAAATGTGGAACATTTAGGAAAGAGCTGGATATAACTGAACTCACCTCTTACCTAATGATCCTTATTTCGGCGTTGCTTTTCTTCGATAAATCAATAGACAGGTACAAAATCATGACAAAATTTTTTTCAACGTGAATCTTGGTAAAGAACTGATGAAAAATCACCCTTTCTAAAATGGTACTGATCTGTGATGTTTCTTCATTTTTTTACTGTTTCATCAATACAAAAATGTGGAACATTTAAGAAAGAGCTGGATATACCTTAACTTACCTTTTACTAAATGATCCATATTTTTTGGGTTCCCTATCTTCGATAAATCAATAGACAGGTACAATAAAAAGAAGAATATTTGTTTTTATCGTGAACATTTGGTAACGAGCTGATGAATAATTAATTACGGTTTCTCAAAATGTTACTAATAGGTGATGTTAATTTCTTCACTTTCCAGTGACATTCTATTTGAAATATAGAAAAAATATTGTTACATCAATACAAAAAATGTGGAACATTAAGGAAAGAGCTGGATATTAATGAACTTACCACTTACTAAATTATTCATATTTCTGCATTGATTTACTGCAATAAATCAATAGACAGGTACAATATCAAAAAAAAAAAACTAACATCATGCATACTCGGAACATTTGACTGATCACTTAATATGAGAATAGGTTATAAAATTCGGCATTTGTTTGTGAAATGTTCAACATGAACAATTGGTAAAGAACTGATGAAAAATCACCCTTTCTCAAATGTTACTAATATGTGGTATTTCTTTTAACATTTTTCTTTGATCTGCAATTGAAAAAGATTTCTTTGAGTGAAATGAATTTAGTATAATATCCAGGGAAGGTAATTAGATTTACGCGTCAAGCATGATAGTGGGTTGAGCTAAATATTTATGTTAAAAGTTTGGTGGTTAAATTTTTTCCGATGGTTTTGCTATGCTCTAAAATAATGATTTTCTATATTTCAGAACTAACATATAGGAAATAAGACTTATATAATTTATACACGTTTGCAAATATTGTGATGGGTTAATAAGCGTTATATTACTATATTACAGAACTAACATATAGGAAATAAAACTTATTTAATTTAGAGACGCGTTTGCAAATATTGTGATGGGTATTATTCAATTAAGCAATAAAAATATATATTAATTTGCTTTGCTATCGTCGTTTCACTTCACTTCAATAAAAAAAAAGATAAGCGAACGTACAAAAAAAAAAAAAAATAAAAATGTTATTTAGAAATACTGCAGAATTATGCTGATAAAATAGATAAACGTTTACGCAGTATTTTAGAAAGTTTTTTAACCAATATTTACTTCAGAAACTTCTCACATGAATGAAAACATTTTAAAAGAAAAGTTCAGACTGATCACAAGCAATTAGAATTACTTGTCAAATTCGGGATTTGTTTGACTTAAGCTTCGATAAAAAAAGATAAGCGAAAGTACGAAAAAAAAAGATATAAATGTTATTTAAAAATAATGCAGCATTATGCTGATAAAATAGATAAATGTTTACACGGAATTTTAGTAAGTTTTTTTCAACTCTTTTTTACTTCAGAACTTTCTCACATGAAATAATTTGAAAAGAAAAAGTTCAGACTGATCAGTTTGCAAATATTGTGATGGGTATTATTCAATTAAGCAATAAAATATATTAATTTGCTTTGCTATCGTCGTTTCACTTCAATAAAAAAAAAAAGATAAGCGAACGTACAAAAAAATGAAAATGTTATTTAGAAATACTGCAGAATTTTGCTGATAAAATAGATAAACGTTTACGCAGTATTTTAGAAAGTTTTTTAACCAATATTTACTTCAGAACCTTCTCACATGAAAACATTTTAAAAGAAAAGTTCTGACTGATCACAAGCAATTAGAATTACTTGTCAAATTGGGGATTTGTTTGGCTTAAGCTTCGATAAAAAAAAAAGATAAGCGAACGTACGAAAAAAAAGATATAAATGTTATTTAAAAATAATGCAGCATTATGCTGATAAAATAGATAAATGTTTACACTGTATTTAAGTAAGTTGTTTAACCCTTATTTACTTCAGAACTTTCTCACATGAAAGCATTTGAAAAGAAAAGTTCAGACTGATCACAAGCAATTAGAATTATTTGCCAAATTCGGCATTTGTTTGGAATCAAGCAATTTGCGATGAGCGTTGTAATGACAGGTATGTTTACTGTTTCATTAATACAAAAATGTGGAACATTTAGGAAAGAGCTGGATATACCTTAACTTACCTCTTACTAAATGATCCATATTTTTGGGTTGCCTATCTTCGATAAATCAATAGACAGGTACAAAAAAAGAAGAATATTTGTTTTTATCGCGAACATTTGGTAACGAGCTGATGAATAATAACCGTTTCTCAAATGTTACTAATAGGTGATGTTACTTTCTTCACTTTCCAGTGACATTCTAGTTGAAATGGGAAAAATATTGTTACATCAATACAAAAATGTGGAACATTAAGGAAAGAGCTGGATAATAATGAACTTACCTCTTACTAAATGATCCATATTTCTGCATTGCTTTACTGCAATAAATCAATAGACAGGTACAATATCAGGAAAAAAACTAACATCATGCATACTCGGAACATTTGACTGATCACTTAAAATTAGAATAAGTTATAAAATTCGGCATTTGTTTGTGAAATGTTCAACATGAACAATTGGTAAAGAACTGATGAAAAATCACCCTTTCTCAAATATTACCAATATGTGGTATTTCTTTTAACATTTTTTTTTGATCTGCAATTGAAAAAGATTTCTTTGAGTGCAATGAATTTAGTATAATATCCAGGGAAGGTAATTAGATTTACGCGTCAAACATGATAGTGGGTTGAGCTAAAATATTTTTTGTTAAAAGTTTGGTGGTTAAATCTTTTTCCAATGGTTTTGCTATGCTCTAAAATAATGATTTTCTATATTTCAGAAATTTTACTATATTACAGAACTAACATATAGGAAATAAAACTTATATAATTTATACACGTTTGCAAATATTGTGATGGGTATTATTCAATTAACCAATAAAATATATTAATTTGCTTTGCTATCGTCGTTCCACTTCAATAAAAAAAAAAGATAAAAATGTTATTTAGAAATAGCACGGTGAAAGAAATTTTGTCATGATTTTGTACCTGTCTATTGATTTATCGAAGAAAAGCAACGCCGAAATAAAGATCATTTAGTAAGAGGTGAGTTCGGTTATGTCCAGCTCTTTCTTAAATGTTCCACATTTTTGTATTGATGAAACAGTAAACATACCTGTCATTACAACGCTCGTCGCATATTGCTTGATTCAAGCAAATGCCGAATTTGCAAATATTGTGATGGGTTAATAAGGGTTATATTACTATATTACAGAACTAACATATAGGAAATAAAACTTATTTAATTTAGACGAGTTTGCAAATATTGTGATGGGTATTATTCAATTAAGCAATAAAATATATTAATTTGCTTTGCTATCGTCGTTTCACTTCAATAAAAAAAAAGATAAGCGAACGTACAAAAAAAAAATAAAAATGTTATTTAGAAATACTGCAGAATTATGCTGATAAAATAAATAAACGTTTAACGCAGTATTTTAGAAAGTTTTTTTAACCAATATTTACTTCAGAACCTTCTCACATGAAAACATTTTAAAAAGAAAAGTTCAGACTGATCACAAGCAATTAGAATTACTTGTCAAATTCGGGATTTGGTTGACTTAAGCTTCGATAAAAAAAAGATAAGCGAAAGTACGAAAAAAAAAGATATAAATGTTATTTAAAAATAATGCAGCATTATGCTGATAAAATAGATAAATGTTTACACTGTATTTTAGTAAGTTTTTAAACTCTTTTTTACTTCAGAACTTTCTCACATGGAAGCATTTGAAAAAGAAAAGTTTCAGACTGATCAGTTTGCAAATATTGTGATGGGTATTATTCAATTAAGCAATAAAATATATTAATTTGCTTTGCTATCGTCGTTTCACTTCAATAAAAAAAAAGATAAGCGAACGTACAAAAAAATAAAAATGTTATTTAGAAATACTGCAGAATTATGCTGATTAAAATAGATAAACGTTTACGCAGTATTTTAGAAAGTTTTTTTTAACCAATATTTACTTCAGAACCTTCTCACATGAAAACATATTAAAAAGAAAAGTTCAGACTGATCACAAGCAATTAGAATTACTTGTCAAATTCGGGATTTGTTTGGCTTAAGCTTCGATAAAAAAAAAAAGATAAGCGAACGTACGAAAAAAAAGATATAAATGTTATTTAAAAATAATGCAGCATTATGCTGATAAAATAGATAAATGTTTACACTGTATTTTAGTAAGTGGTTTAACCCCTATTTACTTCAGAACTTTCTCACATGAAAGCATTTGAAAAGAAAAGTTCAGACTGATCACAAGCAATTAGAATTATTTGCCAAATTCGGCATTTGTTTGGATCAAGCAATTTGCGATGAGCGTTGTAATGACAGGTATGTTTACTGTTTCATCAATACAAAAATGTGGAACATTTAGGAAAGAGCTGGATATACCTTAACTTACCTCTTACTAAATGATCCATAGTTTTGGGTTGCCTATCTTCGATAAATCAATAGACAGGTACAATAAAAGAAGAATATTTGTTTTTTTATCGCGAACATTTGGTAACGAGCTGATGAATAATAATAACCGTTTCTCAAATGTTACTAATAGGTGATGTTACTTTCTTCACTTTCCAGTGACATTCTATTTTAAATAGGAAAAATATTGTTACATCAATACAAAAATGTGGAACATTAAGGAAAGAGCTGGATAATAATGAACTTACCTCTTACTAAATGATCCATATTTTTGCATTGCTTTACTGCAATAAAATCAACAGACAGGTACAATATCAGGAAAAAAACTAACATCATGCATACTCGGAACATTTGACTGATCACTTAAAATTAGAATAAGTTATAAAATTCGGCATTTGTTTGTGAAATGTTCAACATGAACAATATCAGGAAAAAAACTAACATCATGCATACTCGGAACATTTGACTGATCACTTAAAATTAGAATAAGTTATAAAATTCGGCATTTGTTTGTGAAATGTTCAACATGAAACAATTGGTAAAGAACTGATGAAAAATCACCCTTTCTCAAATATTACCAATATGTGGTATTTCTTTTAACATTTTTCTTTGATCTGCAATTGAAAAAGATTTCTTTGAGTGCAATGAATTTAGTATAATATCCAGGGAAGGTAATTAGATTTACGCGTCAAACATGATAGTGGGTTGAGCTAAATATTTTTGTTAAAAGTTTGGTGGTTAAATTTTTTCCGATGGTTTTGCTATGCTCTAAAAATAATGATTTTCTATATTTCAGAAATTTTACTATATTACAGAACTAACATATAGGAAATAAGACTTATATAATTTATACACGTTTGCAAATATTGTGATGGGTTAATAAGGGTTATATTACTATATTACAGAACTAACATATAGGAAATAAAACTTATTTAATTTAGACGCATTTGCAAATATTGTGATGGGTATTATTCAATTAAGCAATAAAATATATTAATTTGCTTTGCTATCGTCGTTTCACTTCAATAAAAAAAAAGATAAGCGAACGTACAAAAAAAAAAAATAAAAATGTTATTTAGAAATACTGCATAATTATGCTGATAAAATAGATAAACGTTTACGCAGTATTTTAGAAAGTTTTTTAACCAATATTTACTTCAGAACCTTCTCACATGAAAACATTTTAAAAGAAAAGTTCAGACTGATCACAAGTAATTAGAATTACTTGTCAAATTCGGGATTTGTTTGACTTAAGCTTCGATAAAAAAAAGATAAGCGAAAGTACGAAAAAAAAAGATATAAATGTTATTTAAAAATAATGCAGCATTATGCTGATAAAATAGATAAATGTTTACACGGTATTTTAGTAAGTTTTTCAACTCTTTTTTACTTCAGAACTTTCTCACATGAAATAATTTGAAAAGAAAAGTTCAGACTGATCAGTTTGCAAATATTGTGATGGGTATTATTCAATTAAGCAATAAAATATATTAATTTGCTTTGCTATCGTCGTTTTACTTCAATAAAAAAAAAAGATAAGCGAACGTACAAAAAAATAAAAATGTTATTTAGAAATACTGCAGAATTTTGCTGATAAAATAGATAAACGTTTACGCAGTATTTTAGAAAGTTTTTTATCCAATATTTACTTCAGAACCTTCTCACATGAAAACATTTTTAAAAGAAAAGTTCAGACTGATCACAAGCAATTAGAATTACTTGTCAAATTGGGGATTTGTTTGGCTTAAGCTTCGATAAAAAAAAAGATAAGCGAACGTACGAAAAAAAAGATATAAATGTTATTTAAAAATAATGCAGCATTATGCTGATAAAATAGATAAATGTTTACACTGTATTTTAGTAAGTTGTTTAACCCTTATTTACTTCAGAACTTTCTCACATGAAAGCATTTGAAAAGAAAAGTTCAGACTGATCACAAGCAATTAGAATTATTTGCCAAATTCGGCATTTGTTTGGATCAAGCAATTTGCGATGAGCGTTGTAATGACAGGTATGTTTACTGTTTCATTAATACAAAAATGTGGAACATTTAGGAAAGAGCTGGATATACCTTAACTTACCTCTTACTAAATGATCCATATTTTTGGGTTGCCTATCTTCGATAAATCAATAGACAGGTACAATAAAAGAAGAATATTTGTTTTTATCGGGAACATTTGGTAACGAGCTGATGAATAATAACCGTTTCTCAAATGTTACTAATAGGTGATGTTACTTTCTTCACTTTCCAGTGACATTCTATTTGAAATAGGAAAAATATTGTTACATCAATACAAAAATGTGGAACATTAAGGAAAGAGCTGGATAATAATGAACTTACCTCTTACTAAATGATCCATATTTCTGCATTGCTTTACTGCAATAAATCAATAGACAGGTACAATATCAGGAAAAAAACTAACATCATGCATACTCGGAACATTTGACTGATCACTTAAAATTAGAATAAGTTATAAAATTCGGCATTTGTTTGTGAAATGTTCAACATGAACAATTGGTAAAGAACTGATGAAAAATCACCCTTTCTCAAATATTACCAATATGTGGTATTTCTTTTAACATTTTTTTTTGATCTGCAATTGAAAAAGATTTCTTTGAGTGCAATGAATTTAGTATAATATCCAGGGAAGGTAATTAGATTTACGCGTCAAACATGATAGTGGGTTGAGCTAAATATTTTTGTTAAAAGTTTGGTGGTTAAATCTTTTTCCAATGGTTTTGCTATGCTCTAAAATAATGATTTTCTATATTTCAGAAATTTTACTACATTACAGAACTAACATATAGGAAATAAAACTTATATAATTTATACACGTTTGCAAATATTGTGATGTGTATTATTCAATTAACCAATAAAATATATTAATTTGCTTTGCTATCGTCGTTCCACTTCAATAAAAAAAAAAGATAAAAATGTTATTTAGAAATAGCACGGTGAAAAGAAATTTTGTCATGATTTTGTACCTGTCTATTGATTTATCGAAGAAAAGCAACGCCGAAATAAAGATCATTTAGTAAGAGGTGAGTTCGGTTATGTCCAGCTCTTTCTTAAATGTTCCACATTTTTGTATTGATGAAACAGTAAACATACCTGTCATTTACAACGTTCGTCGCATATTGCTTGATTCAAGCAAATGCCGAATTTGCAAATATTGTGATGGGTTAATAAGGGTTATATTACTATATTACAGAACTAACATATAGGAAATAAAACTTATTTAATTTAGACGCGTTTGCAAATATTGTGATGGGTATTATTCAATTAAGCAATAAAATATATTAATTTGCTTTGCTATCGTCGTTTCACTTCAATAAAAAAAAAAGATAAGCGAACGTACAAAAAAAAAAATAAAAATGTTATTTAGAAATACTGCAGAATTATGCTGATTAAATAGATAAACGTTTACGCAGTATTTTAGAAAGTTTTTTAACCAATATTTACTTCAGAACCTTCTCACATGAAAACATTTTAAAAGAAAAGTTCAGACTGATCACAAGCAATTAGAATTACTTGTCAAATTGGGGATTTGTTTGGCTTAAGCTTCGATAAAAAAAAAGATAAGCGAACGTACGAAAAAAAAGATATAAATGTTATTTAAAAATAATGCAGCATTATGCTGATAAAATAGATAAATGTTTACACTGTATTTTAGTAAGTTGTTTAACCCTTATTTACTTCAGAACTTTCTCACATGAAAGCATTTGAAAAGAAAAGTTCAGACTGATCACAAGCAATTAGAATTATTTGCCAAATTCGGCATTTGTTTGGATCAAGCAATTTGCGATGAGCGTTGTAATGACAGGTATGTTTACTGTTTCATCAATACAAAAATGTGGAACATTTAGGAAAGAGCTGGATATACCTTAACTTACCTCTTACTAAATGATCCATAGTTTTGGGTTGCCTATCTTCGATAAATCAATAGACAGGTACAATAAAAGAAGAATATTTGTTTTATCGCGAACATTTGGTAACGAGCTGATGAATAATAACCGTTTCTCAAATGTTACTAATAGGTGATGTTACTTTCTTCACTTTCCAGTGACATTCTATTTTAAATAGGAAAAATATTGTTACATCAATACAAAAATGTGGAACATTAAGGAAAGAGCTGGATAATAATGAACTTACCTCTTACTAAATGATCCATATTTTTGCATTGCTTTACTGCAATAAATCAACAGACAGGTACAATATCAGGAAAAAAACTAACATCATGCATACTCGGAACATTTGACTGATCACTTAAAATTAGAATAAGTTATAAAATTCGGCATTTGTTTGTGAAATGTTCAACATGAACAATATCAGGAAAAAAACTAACATCATGCATACTCGGAACATTTGACTGATCACTTAAAATTAGAATAAGTTATAAAATTCGGCATTTGTTTGTGAAATGTTCAACATGAACAATTGGTAAAGAACTGATGAAAAATCACCCTTTCTCAAATATTACCAATATGTGGTATTTCTTTTAACATTTTTCTTTGATCTGCAATTGAAAAAGATTTCTTTGAGTGCAATGAATTTAGTATAATATCCAGGGAAGGTAATTAGATTTACGCGTCAAACATGATAGTGGGTTGAGCTAAATATTTTTGTTAAAAGTTTGGTGGTTAAATTTTTTCCGATGGTTTTGCTATGCTCTAAAATAATGATTTTCTATATTTCAGAAATTTTACTATATTACAGAACTAACATATAGGAAATAAGACTTATATAATTTATACACGTTTGCAAATATTGTGATGGGTTAATAAGGGTTATATTACTATATTACAGAACTAAACATATAGGAAATAAAACTTATTTAATTTAGACGCGCATTTGCAAATATTGTGATGGGTATTATTCAATTAAGCAATAAAATTATTAATTTGCTTTGCTATCGTCGTTTCACTTCAATAAAAAAAAAGATAAGCGAACGTACAAAAAAATAAAAATGTTGTTTAGAAATACTGCAGAATTATGCTGATTAAATAGATAAACGTTTACGCAGTATTTTAGAAAGTTTTTTAACCAATATTTACTTCAGAACCTTCTCACATGAAAACATATTAAAAGAAAAGTTCAGACTGATCACAAGCAATTAGAATTACTTGTCAAATTCGGGATTTGGTTGACTTAAGCTTCGATAAAAAAAAGATAAGCGAAAGTACGAAAAAAAAAGATATAAATGTTATTTAAAAATAATGCAGCATTATGCTGATAAAATAGATAAATGTTTACACTGTATTTTAGTAAGTGGTTTAACCCCTATTTACTTCAGAACTTTCTCACATGAAAGCATTTGAAAAGAAAAGTTCAGACTGATCACAAGCAATTAGAATTATTTGCCAAATTCGGCATTTGTTTGGATCAAGCAATTTGCGATGAGCGTTGTAATGACAGGTATGTTTACTGTTTCATCAATACAAAATGTGGAACATTTAGGAAAGAGCTGGATATACCTTAACTTACCTCTTACTAAATGATCCATATTTTTTTGGGTTGCCTATCTTCGATAAATCAATAGACAGGTACAATAAAAGAAGAATATTTGTTTTTTATCGCGAACATTTGGTAACGAGCTGATGAATAATAACCGTTTCTCAAATGTTACTAATAGGTGATGTTACTTTCTTCACTTTCCAGTGACATTCTATTTGAAATAGGAAAAAATATTGTTACATCAATACAAAAATGTGGAACATTAAGGAAAGAGCTGGATAATAATGAACTTACCTCTTACTAAATGATCCATATTTCTGCATTGCTTTACTGCAATAAATCAATAGACAGGTACAATATCAGGAAAAAAACTAACATCATGCATACTCGGAACATTTGACTGATCACTTAAAATTAGAATAAGTTATAAAATTCGGCATTTGTTTGTGAAATGTTCAACATGAACAATTGGTAAAGAACTGATGAAAAATCACCCTTTCTCAAATATTACCAATATGTGGTATTTCTTTTAACATTTTTTTTTTGATCTGCAATTGAAAAAGATTTCTTTGAGTGCAATGAATTTAGTATAATATCCAGGGAAGGTAATTAGATTTACGCGTCAAACATGATAGTGGGTTGAGCTAAATATTTTTGTTAAAAGTTTGGTGGTTAAATCTTTTTCCAATGGTTTTGCTATGCTCTAAAATAATGATTTTCTATATTTCAGAAATTTTACTACATTACAGAACTAACATATAGGAAATAAAACTTATATAATTTATACACGTTTGCAAATATTGTGATGTGTATTATTCAATTAACCAATAAAATATATTAATTTGCTTTGCTATCGTCGTTCCACTTCAATAAAAAAAAAGATAAAAATGTTATTTAGAAATAGCACGGTGAAAGAAATTTTGTCATGATTTTGTACCTGTCTATTGATTTATCGAAGAAAAGCAACGCCGAAATAAAGATCATTTAGTAAGAGGTGAGTTCGGTTATGTCCAGCTCTTTCTTAAATGTTCCACATTTTTGTATTGATGAAACAGTAAACATACCTGTCATTACAACGTTCGTCGCATATTGCTTGATTCAAGCAAATGCCGAATTTGCAAATATTGTGATGGGTTAATAAGGGTTATATTACTATATTACAGAACTAACATATAGGAAATAAAACTTATTTAATTTAGACGCGTTTGCAAATATTGTGATGGGTATTGGGTATTATTCAATTAAGCAATAAAATATATTAATTTGCTTTGCTATCGTCGTTTTCACTTCAATAAAAAAAAAGATAAGCGAACGTACAAAAAAAAAATAAAAAAGAAAATTTTTAGAAATACTGCAGAATTATGCTGATAAAATAAATAAACGTTTACGCAGTATTTTAGAAAGTTTTTTAACCAATATTTACTTCAGAACCTTCTCACATGAAAACATTTTAAAAGAAAAGTTCAGACTGATCACAAGCAATTAGAATTACTTGTCAAATTCGGGATTTGGTTGACTTAAGCTTCGATAAAAAAAAGATAAGCGAAAGTACGAAAAAAAAGATATAAATGTTATTTAAAAATAATGCAGCATTATGCTGATAAAATAGATAAATGTTTACACTGTATTTTAGTAAGTTTTTCAACTCTTTTTTACTTCAGAACTTTCTCACATGGAAGCATTTGAAAAGAAAAGTTCAGACTGATCAGTTTGCAAATATTGCGATGGGTATTATTCAATTAAGCAATAAAATATATTAATTTGCTTTGCTATCGTCGTTTCACTTCAATAAAAAAAAAGATAAGCGAACGTACAAAAAAATAAAAATGTTATTTAGAAATACTGCAGAATTATGCTGATTAAATAGATAAACGTTTACGCAGTATTTTAGAAAGTTTTTTAACCAATATTTACTTCAGAACCTTCTCACATGAAAACATTTTAAAAGAAAAGTTCAGACTGATCACAAGCAATTAGAATTACTTGTCAAATTCGGGATTTGTTTGGCTTAAGCTTCGATAAAAAAAAAGATAAGCGAACGTACGAAAAAAAAGATATAAATGTTATTTAAAAATAATGCAGCATTATGCTGATAAAATAGATAAATGTTTACACTGTATTTTAGTAAGTTGTTTAACCCCTATTTACTTCAGAACTTTCTCACATGAAAGCATTTGAAAAGAAAAGTTCAGACTGATCACAAGCCATTAGAATTATTTGCCAAATTCGGCATTTGTTTGGATCAAGCAATTTGCGATGAGCGTTGTAATGACAGGTATGTTTACTGTTTCATCAATACAAAAATGTGGAACATTTAGGAACCAATATTTACTTCAGAACCTTCTCACATGAAAACATTTTAAAGGAAAAGTTCAGAATGATCACAAGCAATTAGAATTACTCGTCAAATTCGGGATTTGTTTGGCTTAAGCTTCGATAAAAAAAAGATGAGGGAACGTAGGAAAAAAAAGATATAAATGTTATTTAGAAATAATGCAGCATTATGCTGATAAAATAAATAAATGTTTACACTGTATTTAATAAGTTTTTTAACTCTTTTTTACTTCAGAACTTTCTCACATGAAAACATTTGAAACGAAAAGTTCAGACTGATCACAAGCAATTAGAATTAGTTGCCAAATTCGGCATTTGCTTGGATCAAGCAATATGCGACGAGCGTTGTAATGACAGGTATGTTTACTGTTTCATCAATACAAAAATGTGGAACATTTAAGAAAGAGCTGGACATAACCGAACTCACCTCTTACTAAATGATCTTTATTTCGGCGTTGCTTTTCTTCGATAAATCAATAGACAGGTACAAAATCATGACAAAATTTCTTTCACCGTGAATCTTAGTAAAGAACTGATGAAAAATCAACCTTTCTCGAATTGTACTGATCTGTGATGTTTCTTCATTTTTTTTACTGTTTCATCAATACAAAAATGTGGAACATTTAGGAAAGAGCCGGATATACCTTAACTTACCTCTTACTAAATGATCCATATTTTTGGGTTGCCTATCTTCGATAAATCAATAGACAGGTACAATAAAAGAAGAATATTTGTTTTTATCGCGAACATTTGGTAACGAGCTGATGAATAATAACCGTTTCTCAAATGTTACTAATAGGTGATGTTACTTTCTTCACTTTCCAGTGACATTCAATTTGAAATAGGAAAAATATTGTTACATCAATACAAAAATGTGGAACATTAAGGAAAGAGCTGGATATTAATGAACTTACCTCTTACTAAGTGATCCATATTTCTGCATTGCTTTACTGCAATAAATCAATAGACAGGTACAATATCAGGAAAAAAACTAACATCATGCATACTCGGAACATTTGACTGATCACTTAAAATTAGAATGAATAAGTTATAAAATTCGGCATTTGTTTGTGAAATGTTCAACATTAACAATTGGTAAAGAACTGATGAAAAATCACCCTTTCTCAAATATTACCAATATGTGGTATTTCTTTTAACATTTTTCTTTGATCTGCAATTGAAAAAGATTTCTTTGAGTGCAATGAATTTAGTATAATATCCAGGGAAGGTAATTAGATTTACGCGTCAAACATGATAGTGGGTTGAGCTAAATATTTTTGTTAAAAGTTTGGTGGTTAAATCTTTTTCCAATGGTTTTGCTATGCTCTAAAATAATGATTTTCTATATTTCAGAAATTTTACTATATTACAGAACTAACATATAGGAAATAAAACTGATATAATTTATACACGTTTGCAAATATTGTGATGGGTATTATTCAATTAACCAATAAAATATATTAATTTGCTTTGCTATCGTCGTTTCACTTCAATAAAAAAAAAAGATAAAAATGTTATTTAGAAATAATGCAGAATTATGCTGATAAAATAGATAAACGTTTACGCAGTATTTTAGAAAGTTTTTTAACCAATATTTACTTCAGAACCTTCTCACATGAAAACATTTTAAAGGAAAAGTTCAGAATGATCACAAGCAATTAGAATTACTCGTCAAATTCGAGATTTGTTTGGCTTAAGCTTCGATAAAAAAAAGATGAGCGAACGTAGGAAAAAAAAGATATAAATGTTATTTAGAAATAATGCAGCATTATGCTGATAAAATAAATAAATGTTTACACTGTATTTTAGTAAGTTTTTTAACTCTTTTTTACTTCAGAACTTTCTCACATGAAAACATTTGAAAAGAAAAGTTCAGACTGATCACAAGCAATTAGAATTAGTTGCCAAATTCGGCATTTGCTTGGATCAAGCAATATGCGACGAGCGTTGTAATGACAGGTATGTTTACTGTTTCATCAATACAAAAATGTGGAACATTTAGGAAAAAAATTGTTTGACTTAAGCTTCGATAAAAAAAAGATAAGCGAAAGTACGAAAAAAAAGATATAAATGTTATTTAAAAATAATGCAGCATTATGCTGATAAAATAGATAAATGTTTACACGGTATTTTAGTAAGTTTTTCAACTCTTTTTTAATTCAGAACTTTCTCACATGAAATAATTTGAAAAGAAAAGTTCAGACTGATCAGTTTGCAAATATTGTGATGGGTATTATTCAATTAAGCAATAAAATATATTAATTTGCTTTGCTATCGTCGTTTCACTTCAATAAAAAAAAAAAAGATAAGCGAACGTACAAAAAAATAAAAATGTTATTTAGAAATACTGCAGAATTATGCTGATAAAATAGATAAACGTTTACGCAGTATTTTAGAAAGTTTTTTAACCAATATTTACTTCAGAACCTTCTCACATAAAAACATTTTAAAAGAAAAGTTCAGACTGATCACAAGCAATTAGAATTACTTGTCAAATTCGGGATTTGTTCGTCTTAAGCTTCGATAAAAAAAAAAGATAAGCGAACGTACGAAAAAAAAGATATAAATGTTATTTAAAAATAATGCAGCATTATGCTGATAAAATAGATAAATGTTTACACTGTATTTTAGTAAGTTGTTTAACCCTTATTTACTTCAGAACTTTCTCACATGTAAGCATTTGAAAAGAAAAGTTCAGACTGATCACAAGCAATTAGAATTATTTGCCAAATTCGGCATTTGTTTGGATCAAGCAATTTGCGATGAGCGTTGTAATGACAGGTATGTTTACTGTTTCATCAATACAAAAATGTGGAACATTTAGGAAAGAGCTGGATATACCTTAACTTACCTCTTACTAAATGATCCATATTTTTGGGTTGCCTATCTTCGATAAATCAATAGACAGGTACAATAAAAGAAGAATATTTGTTTTTATCGCGAACATTTGGTAACGACCTGATGAAAAATTACCGTTTCTCAAATGTTACTAATAGGTGATGTTACTTTCTTCACTTTCCAGTGACATTCTATTTGAAATAGGAAAAATATTGTTACATCAATACAAAAATGTGGAACATTAAGGAAAGAGCTGGATAATAATGAACTTACCTCTTACTAAATGATCCATATTTCTGCATTGCTTTACTGCAATAAATCAATAGACAGGTACAATATCAGGAAAAAAACTAACATCATGCATACTCGGAACATTTGACTGATCACTTAAAATTAGAATAAGTTATAAAATTCGGCATTTGTTTGTGAAATGTTCAACATGAACAATTGGTAAAGAACTGATGAAAAATCACCCTTTCTCAAATATTACCAATATGTGGTATTTCTTTTAACATTTTTCTTTGATCTGCAATTGAAAAAGATTTCTTTGAGTGCAATGAATTTAGTATAATATCCAGGGAAGGTAATTAGATTTACGCGTCAAACATGATAGTGGGTTGAGCTAAATATTTTTGTTAAAAAGTTTGGTGGTTAAATCTTTTTCCAATGGTTTTGCTATGCTCTAAAATAATGATTTTTCTATATTTCAGAATTTTTACTATATAACAGAACTAACATATAGGAAATAAAACTGATATAAATTTATACACGTTTGCAAATATTGTGATGGGTATTATTCAATTAACCAATAAAATATATTAATTTGCTTTGCTATCGTCGTTTCACTTCAATAAAAAAAAAAAGATAAAAATGTTATTTAGAAATAATGCAGAATTATGCTGATAAAATAGATAAACGTTTACACAGTATTTTAGAAAGTTTTTTAACCAATATTTACTTCAGAACCTTCTCACATGAAAACATTTTAAAGGAAAAGTTCAGAATGATCACAAGCAATTAGAATTACTCGTCAAATTCGGGATTTGTTTGGCTTAAGCTTCGATAAAAAAAAGATGAGCGAACGTAGGAAAAAAAAGATATAAATGTTATTTAGAAATAATGCAGCATTATGCTGATTAAATAAATAAATGTTTACACTGTATTTTAGTAAGTTTTTTAACTCTTTTTTACTTCAGAACTTTCTCACATGAAAACATTTGAAAAGAAAAGTTCAGACTGATCACAAGCAATTAGAATTAGTTGCCAAATTCGGCATTTGCTTGGATCAAGCAATATGCGACGAGCGTTGTAATGACAGGTATGTTTACTGTTTCATCAATACAAAAATGTGGAACATTTAGGAAAAAAATTGTTTGACTTAAGCTTCGATAAAAAAAAGATAAGCGAAAGTACGAAAAAAAAGATATAAATGTTATTTAAAAATAATGCAGCATTATGCTGATAAAATAGATAAATGTTTACACGGTATTTTAGTAAGTTTTTCAACTCTTTTTTACTTCAGAACTTTCTCACATGAAATAATTTGAAAAGAAAAGTTCAGACTGATCAGTTTGCAAATATTGTGATGGGTATTATTCAATTAAGCAATAAAATATATTAATTTGCTTTGCTATCGTCGTTTCACTTCAATAAAAAAAAAAAAGATAAGCGAACGTACAAAAAAAATAAAAATGTGTTATTTAGAAATACTGCAGAATTATGCTGATAAAATAGATAAACGTTTACGCAGTATTTTAAAAAGTTTTTTAACCAATATTTACTTCAGAACCTTCTCACATGAAAACATTTTAAAAGAAAAGTTCAGACTGATCAAAAGCAATTAGAATTACTTGTCAAATTCGGGATTTGTTTGTCTTAAGCTTCGATAAAAAAAAAGATAAGCGAACGTACGAAAAAAAAGATATAAATGTTATTTAAAAATAATGCAGCATTATGCTGATAAAATAGATAAATGTTTACACTGTATTTTAGTAAGTTGTTTAACCCTTATTTACTTCAGAACTTTCTCACATGAAAGCATTTGAAAAGAAAAGTTCAGACTGATCACAAGCAATTAGAATTATTTGCCAAATTCGGCATTTGTTTGGATCAAGCAATTTGCGATGAGCGTTGTAATGACAGGTATGTTTACTGTTTCATCAATACAAAAATGTGGAACATTTAGGAAAGAGCTGGATATACCTTAACTTACCTCTTACTAAATGATCCATATTTTTGGGTTGCCTATCTTCGATAAATCAATAGACAGGTACAATAAAAGAAGAATATTTGTTTTTATCGCGAACATTTGGTAACGAGCTGATGAATAATAACCGTTTCTCAAATGTTACTAATAGGTGATGTTACTTTCTTCACTTTCCAGTGACATTCTATTTGAAATAGGAAAAATATTGTTACATCAATACAAAAATGTGGAACATTAAGGAAAGAGCTGGATAATAATGAACTTACCTCTTACTAAATGATCCATATTTCTGCATTGCTTTACTGCAATAAATCAATAGACAGGTACAATATCAGGAAAAAAACTAACATCATGCATACTCGGAACATTTGACTGATCACTTAAAATTAGAAATAAGTTATAAAATTCGGCATTTGTTTGTGAAATGTTCAACATGAACAATTGGTAAAGAACTGATGAAAAATCACCCTTTCTCAAATATTACCAATATGTGGTATTTCTTTTAACATTTTTCTTTGATCTGCAATTGAAAAAGATTTCTTTGAGTGCAATGAATTTAGTATAATATCCAGGGAAGGTAATTAGATTTACGCGTCAAACATGATAGTGGGTTGAGCTAAATATTTTTGTTAAAAGTTTGGTGGTTAAATCTTTTTCAAGAAAAGTTCAGACTGATCACAAGCAATTAGAATTAGTTGCCAAATTCGGCATTTACTTGGATCAAGCAATTTGCGACGAGCGTTGTAATGACAGGTATGTTTATAGTTTCATCAATACAAAAATGTGGAACATTTAGGAAAGAGCTGGATATAACTGAACTCACCTCTTACCTAATGATCCTTATTTCGACGTTGCTTTTCTTCGATAAATCAATAGACAGGTACAAAATCATGACAAAATTTTTTTCAACGTGAATCTTGGTAAAGAACTGATGAAAAATCACCCTTTCTAAAATGGTACTGATCTGTGATGTTTCTTCATTTTTTTACTGTTTCATCAATACAAAAATGTGGAACATTTAGGAAAGAGCTGGATATACCTTAACTTACCTTTTACTAAATGATCCATATTTTTGGGTTCCCTATCTTCGATAAATCAATAGACAGGTACAATAAAAGAAGAATATTTGTTTTTATCGTGAACATTTGGTAACGAGCTGATGAATAATTAATTACGGTTTCTCAAATGTTACTAATAGGTGATGTTAATTTCTTCACTTTCCAGTGACATTCTATTTGAAATAGGAAAAATATTGTTACATCAATACAAAAATGTGGAACATTAAGGAAAGAGCTGGATATTAATGAACTTACCTCTTACTAAATTATCCATATTTCTGCATTGATTTACTGCAATAAATCAATAGACAGGTACAATATCAAAAAAAAAAACTAACATCATGCATACTCGGAACATTTGACTGATCACTTAATATGAGAATAGGTTATAAAATTCGGCATTTGTTTGTGAAATGTTCAACATGAACAATTGGTAAAGAACTGATGAAAAATCACCCTTTCTCAAATGTTACTAATATGTGGTATTTCTTTTAACATTTTTCTTTGATCTGCAATTGAAAAAGATTTCTTTGAGTGCAATGAATTTAGTATAATATCCAGGGAAGGTAATTAGATTTACGCGTCAAACATGATAGTGGGTTGAGCTAAATATTTATGTTAAAAGTTTAGTGGTTAAATTTTTTCCGATGGTTTTGCTATGCTCTAAAATAATGATTTTCTATATTTCAGAACTAACATATAGAAAATAAGACTTATATAATTTATACACGTTTGCAAATATTGTGATGGGTTAATAAGGGTTATATTACTATATTACAGAACTAACATATAGGAAATAAAACTTATTTAATTTAGACGCGTTTGCAAATATTGTGATGGGTATTATTCAATTAAGCAATAAAATATATTAATTTGCTTTGCTATCGTCGTTTCACTTCAATAAAAAAAAGATAAGCGAACGTACAAAAAAAATAAAAATGTTATTTAGAAATACTGCAGAATTTTGCTGATAAAATAGATAAACGTTTACGAAGTATTTTAGAAAGTTTTTTAACCAATATTTACTTCAGAACCTTCTCACATGAAAACATTTTAAAAGAAAAGTTCAGACTGATCACAAGCAATTAGAATTACTTGTCAAATTGGGGATTTGTTTGGCTTAAGCTTCGATAAAAAAAAAAGATAAGCGAACGTACGAAAAAAAAAAGATATAAATGTTATTTAAAAATAATGCAGCATTATGCTGATAAAAATAGATAAATGTTTACACTGTATTTTAGTAAGTTGTTTAAACCCTTATTTACTTCAGAACTTTCTCACATGAAAGCATTTGAAAAGAAAAGTTCAGACTGATCACAAGCAATTAGAATTTATTTGCCAAATTCGGCATTTGTTTGGATCAAGCAATTTGCGATGAGCGTTGTAATGACAGGTATGTTTACTGTTTTCATCAATACAAAAATGTGGAACATTTAGGAAAGAGCTGGATATACCTTAACTTACCTCTTACTAAATGATCCATATTTTTGGGTTGCCTATCTTCGATAAATCAATAGACAGGTACAATAAAAGAAGAATATTTGTTTTTATCGCGAACATTTTTGGTAACGAGCTGATGAATAATAACCGTTTCTCAAATGTTACTAATAGGTGATGTTACTTTCTTCACTTTCCAGTGACATTCTATTTGAAATAGGAAAAATATTGTTACATCAATACAAAAATGTGGAACATTAAGGAAAGAGCTGGATAATAATGAACTTACCTCTTACTAAATGATCCATATTTTTTTGCATTGCTTTACTGCAATAAATCAATAGACAGGTACAATATCAGGAAAAAAACTAACATCATGCATACTCGGAACATTTGACTGATCACTTAAAATTAGAATAAGTTATAAAATTCGGCATTTGTTTGTGAAATGTTCAACATGAACAATTGGTAAAGAACTGATGAAAAATCACCCTTTCTCAAATATTACCAATATGTGGTATTTCTTTTAACATTTTTCTTCTTGATCTGCAATTGAAAAAGATTTCTTTGAGTGCAATGAATTTAGTATAATATCCAGGGAAGGTAATTAGATTTACGCGTCAAACATGATAGTGTGGGTTGAGCTAAATATTTTTTGTTAAAAGTTTGGTGGTTAAATCTTTTTTTCAATGGTTTTGCTATGCTCTAAAATAATGATTTTCTATATTTCAGAAATTTTACTATATTACAGAACTAACATATAGGAAATAAAACTTATATAATTTATACACGTTTGCAAATATTGTGATGGGTATTATTCAATTAACCAATAAAATATATTAATTTGCTTTGCTATCGTCGTTTCACTTCAATAAAAAAAAAAGATAAAAATGTTATTTAGAAATAATGCAGAATTATGCTGATAAAATAGATAAACGTTTACGCAGTATTTTAGAAAGTTTTTTAACCAATATTTACTTCAGAACCTTCTCACATGAAAACATTTTAAAGGAAAAGTTCAGAATGATCACAAGCAATTAGAATTACTCGTCAAATTCGGGATTTGTTTGGCTTAAGCTTCGATAAAAAAAAGATGAGCGAACGTAGGAAAAAAAAGATATAAATGTTATTTAGAAATAATGCAGCATTATGCTGATAAAATAAATAAATGTTTACACTGTATTTAATAAGTTTTTTAACTCTTTTTTACTTCAGAACTTTCTCACATGAAAACATTTGAAAAGAAAAGTTCAGACTGATCACAAGCAATTAGAATTAGTTGCCAAATTCGGCATTTGCTTGGATCAAGCAATATGCGACGAGCGTTGTAATGACAGGTATGTTTACTGTTTCATCAATACAAAAATGTGGAACATTTAAGAAAGAGCTGGACATAACCGAACTCACCTCTTACTAAATGATCTTTATTTCGGCGTTGCTTTTCTTCGATAAATCAATAGACAGGTACAAAATCATGACAAAATTTCTTTCACCGTGAATCTTAGTAAAGAACTGATGAAAAATCAACCTTTCTCGAATTGTACTGATCTGTGATGTTTCTTCATTTTTTTTACTGTTTCATCAATACAAAAATGTGGAACATTTAGGAAAGAGCCGGATATACCTTAACTTACCTCTTACTAAATGATCCATATTTTTGGGTTGCCTATCTTCGATAAATACAAAGACAGGTACAATAAAAGAAGAATATTTGCTTTTATCGCGAACATTTGGTAACGAGCTGATGAAAAATTACCGTTTCTCAAATGTTACTAATAGGTGATGTTACTTTCTTCACTTTCCACTGACATTCTATTTGAAATAGGAAAAATATTGTTACATCAATACAAAAATGTGGAACATTAAGGAAAGAGCTGGATATTAATGAACTTACCTCTTACTAAATGATCCATATTTCTGCATTGCTTTACTGCAATAAATCAATAGACAGGTACAATATCAGGAAAAAAACTAACATCATGCATACTCGCAACATATGACTGATCACTTAAAATTAGAATAAGTTATTAAATTCGGCATTTGTTTGTGAAATGTTCAACATGAACAATTGGTAAAGAACTGATGAAAAATCACCCTTTCTCAAATGTTACTAATATGTGGTATTTCTTTTAACATTTTTCTTTGATCTGCAATTGAAAAAGATTTCTTTGAGTGAAATGAATTTAGTATAATATCCAGGAAAGGTAATTAGATTTACGCGTCAAACATGATAGTGGGTTGAGCTGAATATTTTTGTTAAAAGTTTGGTGGTTAAATTTTTTTCCGATGGTTTTGCTATGCTCTAAAATAATGATTTTCTATATTTCAGAAATTTTACTATATTACAGAACTAACATATAGGAAATAAGACTTACATAATTTATACACGTTTGCAAATATTGTGATGGGTTAATAAGGGTTATATTACTATATTACAGAACTAACATATAGGAAATAAAACTTATTTAATTTAGACGCGTTTGCAAATATTGTGATGGTTATTATTCAATTAAGCAATAAAATATATTAATTTGCTTTGCTATCGTTTTTTTACTTCAATAAAAAAAAAAGATAAGCGAACGTACAAAAAAAAATAAAAATGTTTTTTAGAAATACTGCAGAATTATGCTGATAAAATAGATAAACGTTTACGCAGTATTTTAGAAGGTTTTTTAACCAATATTTACTTCAGAACCTTCTCACATGAAAACATTTTAAAAGAAAAGTTCAGAATGATCACAAGCAATTAGAATTACTTGTCAAATTCGGGATTTGTTTGGCTTAAGCTTCGATAAAAAAAAGATAAGCGAAAGTTCGAAAAAAAAGATATAAATGTTATTTAAAAATAATGCAGCATTATGCTGATATAATAGATAAATGTTTACACTGTATTTTAGTAAGTTTTTTAACCCTTATTTACTTCAGAACTTTCTCACATGAAAGCATTTGAAAAGAAAAGTTCAGACTGATCACAAGCAATTAGAAATAGTTGCCAAATTCGGCATTTGTTTGGATCAAGCAATTTGCGATGAGCGTTGTAATGACAGGTATGTTTACTGTTTCATCAATACAAAAATGTGGAACATTTAGGAAAGAGCTGGATATACCTTAACTTACCTCTTACTAAATGATCCATATTTTTGGGTTGCCTATCTTCGATAAATCAATAGACAGGTACAATAAAAGAAGAATATTTGTTTTTATCGCGAACATTTGGTAACGAGCTGATGAATAATAACCGTTTCTCAAATGTTACTAATAGGTGATGTTACTTTCTTCACTTTCCAGTGACATTCAATTTGAAATAGGAAAAATATTGTTACATCAATACAAAAATGTGGAACATTAAAGAAAGAGCTGGATATTAATGAACTTACCTCTTACTAAATGATCCATATTTCTGCATTGCTTTACTGCAATAAATCAATAGACAGGTACAATATCAGGAAAAAAACTAACATCATGCATACTCGCAACATATGACTGATCACTTAAAATTAGAATAAGTTATTAAATTCGGCATTTGTTTGTGAAATGTTCAACATGAACAATTGGTAAAGAACTGATGAAAAATCACCCTTTCTCAAATATTACCAATATGTGGTATTTCTTTAACATTTTTCTTTGATCTGCAATTGAAAAAGATTTCTTTGAGTGCAATGAATTTAGTATAATATCCAGGGAAGGTAATTAGATTTACGCGTCAAACATGATAGTGGGTTGAGCTAAATATTTTTGTTAAAAGTTTGGTGGTTAAATCTTTTTCCAATGGTTTTGCTATGCTCTAAAATAATGATTTTCTATATTTCAGAAATTTTTACTATATTACAGAACTAACATATAGGAAATATAAAACTGATATAATTTATACACGTTTGCAAATATTGTGATGGGTATTATTCAATTAACCAATAAAATATATTAATTTGCTTTGCTATCGTCGTTTCACTTCAATAAAAAAAAAAAGATAAAAATGTTATTTAGAAATAATGCAGAATTATGCTGATAAAATAGATAAACGTTTACGCAGTATTTTAGAAAGTTTTTTAACCAATATTTACTTCAGAACCTTTTCACATGAAAACATTTTAAAGGAAAGTTTTCAGAATGATCACAAGCAATTAGAATTACTCGTCAAATTCGGGATTTGTTTGGCTTAAGCTTCGATAAAAAAAAGATGAGGGAACGTAGGAAAAAAAGATATAAATGTTATTTAGAAATAATGCAGCATTATGCTGATAAAATAAATAAATGTTTACACTGTAATTTTAGTAAGTTTTTTAAAACTTTTTTTACTTCAGAACTTTCTCACATGAAAACATTTGAAAAGAAAAGTTCAGAACTGATCACAAGCAATTAGAATTAGTTGCCAAATTCGGGCATTTGCTTGGATCAAGCAATATGCGACGAGCGTTGTAATGACAGGTATGTTTACTGTTTCATCAATACAAAAATGTGGAACATTTAGGAAAAAAAATTGTTTGACTTAAGCTTCGATAAAAAAAAGATAAGCGAAAGTACGAAAAAAAAGATATAAAATGTTATTTAAAAAATAATGCAGCATTATGCTGATAAAATAGATAAATGTTTACACGGTATTTTAGTAAGTTTTTCAAACTGCTTTTTTACTTCAGAACTTTTTCACATGAAATAATTTGAAAAGAAAAAGTTCAGACTGATCAGTTTGCAAATATTGTGATGGGTATTATTCAATTAAGCAATAAAATATATTAATTTGCTTTGCTATCGTCGTTTCACTTCAATAAAAAAAAAAAGATAAGCGAACGTACAAAAAAATAAAAATGTTATTTAGAAATACTGCAGAATTATGCTGATAAAATAGATAAACGTTTACGCAGTATTTTAGAAAGTTTTTTAACCAATATTTACTTCAGAACCTTCTCACATGAAAACATTTTAAAAGAAAAGTTCAGACTGATCACAAGCAATTAGAATTACTTGTCAATTTCGGGATTTGTTTGTCTTAAGCTTCGATAAAAAAAAAGATAAGCGAACGTACGAAAAAAAAGATATAAATGTTATTTAAAAATAATGCAGCATTATGCTGATAAAATAGATAAATGTTTACACTGTATTTTAGTAAGTTGTTTAACCCTTATTTACTTCAGAACTTTCTCACATGAAAGCATTTGAAAAGAAAAGTTCAGACTGATCACAAGCAATTAGAAATAGTTGCCAAATTCGGCATTTGTTTGGATCAAGCAATTTGCGATGAGCGTTGTAATGACAGGTATGTTTACTGTTTCATCAATACAAAAATGTGGAACATTTAGGAAAGAGCTGGATATACCTTAACTTACCTCTTACTAAATGATCCATATTTTTGGGTTGCCTATCTTCGATAAATCAATAGACAGGTACAATAAAAGAAAATAATTTGTTTTATCGCGAACATTTGGTAACGAGCTGATGAATAATAACCGTTTCTCAAATGTTACTAATAGGTGATGTTACTTTCTTCACTTTCCAGTGACATTCTATTTTAAATAGGAAAAATATTGTTACATCAATACAAAAATGTGGAACATTAAGGAAAGAGCTGGATAATAATGAACTTACCTCTTACTAAATGATCCATATTTCTGCATTGCTTTACTGCAATAAATCAATAGACAGGTACAATATCAGGAAAAAAACTAACATCATGCATACTCGGAACATTTGACTGATCACTTAAAATTAGAATAAGTTATAAAATTCGGCATTTGTTTGTGAAATGTTCAACATGAACAATTGGTAAAGAACTGATGAAAAAATCACCCTTTCTCAAAATATTACCAAATATGTGGGTATTTCTTTTAACATTTTTTCTTTTGATCTGCAATTGAAAAAGATTGCTTTGAGTGCAATGAACTTAGTATAATATCCAGGGAAGGTAATTAGATTTACGCGTCAAACATGATAGTGGGTTGAGCTAAATATTTTTTTTAAAAGTTTGGTGGTTAAATCTTTTTCCAATGGTTTTGCTATGCTCTAAAATAATGATTTTCTATATTTCAGAAATTTTACTATATTAACAGAAACTAACATATAGGAAATAAAACTGATATAATTTTATACACGTTTGCAAATATTGTGATGGGTATTATTCAATTAACCAATAAAATATATTAATTTGCTTTGCTATCGCCGTTTCACTTCAATAAAAAAAAAGATAAAAATGTTATTTAGAAATAATGCAGAATTATGCTGATAAAATAGATAAACGTTTTACGCAGTATTTTAGAAAGTTTTTTTTTAACCAATATTTACTTCAGAACCTTCTCACATGAAAACATTTTAAAGAGAAAAAGTTCAGAATGATCACAAGCAATTAGAATTACTCGACAAATTTCGGGATTTGTTTGGCTTAAGCTTCGATAAAAAAAAAATGATGAAACGTAGGAAAAAAAAAGATATAAATGTTATTTAGAAATAATGCAGCATTATGCTGATAAAATAAATAAATGTTTACACTGTATTTTAGTAAGTTTTTTAACTCTTTTTTACTTCAGAACTTTCTCACATGAAAACATTTTGAAAAGAAAAAAAGTTCAGACTGATCACAAGCAATTAGAATTAGTTGCCAAATTTCGGCATTTTGCTTGGATCAAGCAATATGCGAAATGACGAGCGTTGTAATGACAGGTATGTTTACTGTTTCATCAATACAAAATATGTGGAACATTTAGGAAAAAAGAATTGTTTGAAGAACTTAAGCTTGATATAAAAAAAAGATAAGCGAAAGTACGAAAAAAAAAAGATATACAATGTTATTTAAAAATAATGCAAGCATTATGCTGATAAAATAGATAAATGTTTACACGGTATTTTAGTTAGTTTTTCAACGCTTTTTTACTTCAGAACTTTCTCACATGAAATAATTTTGAAAAGAAAAGTTCAGACTGATCAGTTTGCAAATATTGTGATGGGTATTATTCAATTAAGCAATAAAATATATTAATTTTGCTTTGCTATCGTCGTTTCACTTCAATAAAAAAAAAAAAAGATAAGCGAACGTACAAAAAAAAATAAAAATGTTATTTAGAAATACTGCAGAATTATGCTGATAAAATAGATAAACGTTTACGCACGCAGTATTTTAGAAAGTTTTTTAACCAATAACCAATATTTACTTCAGAACCTTCTCACATGAAAACATTTTAAAAGAAAAGTTCAGACTGATCACAAGCAATTAGAATTACTTGTCAAATTCGGGATTTGTTTGTCTTAAGCTTCGATAAAAAAAAAAGATAAGCGAACGTACGAAAAAAAAGATATAAATGTTATTTAAAAATAATGCAGCATTATGCTGATAAAATAGATAAATGTTTACACTGTATTTTAGTAAGTTGTTTTAAACCCTTATTTTACTTCAGAACTTTTCTCACATGAAAGCATTTGAAAAGAAAAGTTCAGACTGATCACAAGCAATTAGAAATTTATTTGCCAAATTCGGCATTTGTTTGGATCAAGCAATTTGCGATGAGCGTTGTAATGACAGGTATGTTTACTGTTTCATCAATACAAAAATGTGGAACATTTAGGAAAGAGCTGGATATACCTTAACTTACCTCTTACTAAATGATCCATATTTTTGGGTTGCCTATCTTCGATAAATCAATAGACAGGTACAATAAAAGAAGAATATTTGTTTTTATATCGCGAACATTTGGTAACGAGCTGATGAATAATAACCGTTTCTCAAATGTTACTAATAGGTGATGTTACTTTCTTCACTTTCCAGTGACATTCTATTTGAAATAGGAAAAATATTGTTACATCAATACAAAAATGTGGAACATTAAGGAAAGAGCTGGATATAATAATGAACTTACCTCTTACTAAATGATCCATATTTCTGCATTGCTTTTACTTCAATAAATCAATAGACAGGTACAATATCAGGAAAAAAACTAACATCATGCATACTAGGAACATTTGACTGATCACTTAAAATTAGAATAAGTTATAAAATTCGGCATTTGTTTGTGAAAATGTTCAACATGAACAAATGGGTAAAGAACTGATGAAAAATCACCCTTTCTCAAATATTACCAATTATGTGGTATTTCTTTTTAACATTTTTCTTTGATCTGCAATTGAAAAAGATTTCTTTGAGTGCAATGAATTTAGTATAATATCCAGGGAAGGTAATTAGATTTACGCGTCAAACATGATAGTGGGTTGAGCTAAATATTTTTGTTAAAAAGTTTTGGTGGTTAAATCTTTTTCCAATGGTTTTGCTATGCTCTAAAATAATGATTTTCTATATTTCAGAAATTTTACTATATTACAGAACTAACATATAGGAAATAAAACTGATATAATTTATACCACGTTTGCAAAATATTGTGATGGGTATTATTCAATTAACCAATAAAATATATTAATTTTGCTTTGCTATCGTCGTTTCACTTCAATAAAAAAAAAAAAGATAAAAATGTTATTTAGAAATAATGCAGAATTATGCTGATAAAATAGATAAACGTTTACGCAGTATTTTAGAAAGTTTTTTTAACCAATATTTACTTCAGAACCTTCTCACATGAAAAACATTTTAAAGGAAAAGTTCAGAATGATCACAAGCAATTAGAATTACTCGTCAAATTCGGGATTTGTTTGGCTTAAGCTTCGATAAAAAAAAGATGAGCGAACGTAGGAAAAAAAAGATATAAAAAGTTATTTAGAAATAATGCAGCATTATGCTGATAAAATAAATAAATGTTTACACTGTATTTTAGTAAGTTTTTTAACTCTTTTTTACTTCAGAACTTTCTCACATGAAAACATTTGAAAAGAAAAGTTCAGACTGATCACAAGCAATTAGAATTAGTTGCCAAATTCGGCATTTGCTTGGATCAAGCAATATGCGACGAGCGTTGTAATGACAGGTATGTTTACTGTTTCATCAATACAAAAATGTGGAACATTTAGGAAAAAAATTGTTTGACTTAAGCTTCGATAAAAAAAAGATAAGCGAAAGTACGAAAAAAAAGATATAAATGTTATTTAAAAAATAATGCCGCATTATGCTGATAAAATAGATAAATTGTTTACACGGTATTTTAGTTAGTTTTTCAACGCTTTTTTACTTCAGAACTTTCTCACATAAAATAATTTGAAAAGAAAAGTTCAGAGACTGATCAGTTTGCAAATATTGTGATGGGTATTATTCAATTTAAGCAATAAAATATATATTAATTTGCTTTGCTATCGTCGTTTCACTTCAATAAAAAAAAAAAAAATAAGCGAACGCGTACAAAAAAATATAAAAATGTTATTTAGAAATACTGCAGAATTATGCTGATAAAAATAGATAAACGTTTTACGCAGTATTTTTAGAAAGTTTTTTTAACCAATATTTTCTTCAGAACCTTCTCACATGAAAACATTTTAAAAGAAAAGTTCAGACTGATCACAAGCAATTAGAATTACTTGTCAAATTCGGGATTTGTTTGTCTTAAGCTTCGATAAAAAAAAAGATAAGCGAACGTACGAAAAAAAAGATATAAATGTTATTTAAAAATAATGCAGCATTATGCTGATAAAATAGATAAATGTTTACACTGTATTTTAGTAAGTTGTTTAACCCTTATTTACTTCAGAACTTTCTCACATGAAAGCATTTGAAAAGAAAAGTTCAGACTGATCACAAGCAATTAGAATTATTTGCCAAATTCGGCATTTGTTTGGATCAAGCAATTTGCGATGAGCGTTGTAATGACAGGTATGTTTACTGTTTCATCAATACAAAAATGTGGAACATTTAGGAAAGAGCTGGATATACCTTTACTTACCTCTTACTAAATGATCCATATTTTTGGGTTGCCTATCTTCGATAAATCAATAGACAGGTACAATAAAAGAAGAATATTTGTTTTTATCGCGAACATTTGGTAACGAGCTGATGAATAATAACCGTTTCTCAAATGTTACTAATAGGTGATGTTACTTTCTTCACTTTCCAGTGACATTCTATTTGAAATAGGAAAAATATTGTTACATCAATACAAAAATGTGGAACATTAAGGAAAGAGCTGGATAATAATGAACTTACCTCTTACTAAATGATCCATATTTCTGCATTCTTTTTCTTAATTGCTTTACTCCAATAAATCAATAGACAGGTACAATATCAGGAAAAAAACTAACATCATGCATACTAGGAACATTTGACTGATCACTTAAAATTAGAATAAGTTATAAAAATTCGGCATTTGTTTGTGAAATGTTCAACATGAACAATTGGTAAAAGAACTGATGAAAAAATCACCCTTTCTCAAATATTACCAATATGTGGTATTTCTTTTAACATTTTTCTTTGATCTGCAATTTGAAAAAAAGAATTTCTTTGAGTGCAATGAATTTAGTATAATATCCAGGGAAGGTAATTAGATTTTTACGCGTCAAAACATGATAGTGGGTTGAGCTAAATATTTTTGTTAAAAGTTTGGTGGTTAAAATCTTTTTCCAATGGTTTTGCTATGCTCTAAAATAATTATTTTCTATATTTCAGAAAATTTTACTATATTACAGAACTAACATATAGGAAATAAAACTGAATATAATTTATACACGTTTTGCAAATATTGTGATGGGTATTATTCAATTAACCAATAAAATATATTAATTTGCTTTGCTATCGTCGTTTCACTTCAATAAAAAAAAAAAGATAAAAATGTTATTTAGAAATAATGCAGAATTATGCTGATAAAATAGATAAACGTTTACGCAGTATTTTAGAAAGTTTTTTAACCAATATTTACTTCAGAACCTTCTCACATGAAAACATTTTAAAAGAAAAGTTCAGACTGATCACAAGCAATTAGAATTACTTGTCAAATTCGGGATTTGTTTGTCTTAAGCTTCGATAAAAAAAAAGATAAGCGAACGTACGAAAAAAAAGATATAAATGTTATTTAAAAATAATGCAGCATTATGCTGATAAAATAGATAAATGTTTACACTGTATTTTAGTAAGTTGTTTAACCCTTATTTACTTCAGAACTTTCTCACATGAAAGCATTTGAAAAGAAAAGTTCAGACTGATCACAAGCAATTAGAATTATTTGCCAAATTCGGCATTTGTTTGGATCAACAATTTGCGATGAGCGTTGTAATGACAGGTATGTTTACTGTTTCATCAATACAAAAATGTGGAACATTTAGGAAAGAGCTGGATATACCTTTAACTTACCTCTTACTAAATGATCCATATTTTTGGGTTGCCTATCTTCGATAAATCAATAGACAGGTACAATAAAAAAAAGAATATTTGTTTTTTATCGCGAACATTTGGTAACGAGCTGATGAATAATAACCGTTTCTCAAATGTTACTAATAGGTGATGTTACTTTCTTCACTTTCCAGTGACATTCTATTTGAAATAGGAAAAATATTGTTACATCAATACAAAAATGTGGAACATTAAGGAAAGAGCTGGATAATAATGAACTTACCCTCTTACTAAATGATCCATATTTCTGCATTGCTTTTACTCCAATAAATAAATAGACAGGTACAATATCAGGAAAAAAAACTAACATCATGCATACTAGGAACATTTGACTGATCACTTTAAAATTAGAATAAGTTATAAAATTCGGCATTTGTTTGTGAAATGTTCAACATGAAACAATTGGTAAAGAACTGATGAAAAATCACCCTTTCTCAAATATTACCAATATGTGGTATTTCTTTTAACATTTTTCTTTGATCTGCAATTGAAAAAGATTTCTTTTCAGTGCAAATGGAATTTAGTATAATATCCAGGGAAGGTAATTAGATTTACGCGTCAAACATGATAGTGGGTTGAGCTAAATATTTTTGTTAAAAGTTTTTTGGTGGTTAAATCTTTTTTCCAATGGTTTTGCTATGCTCTAAAATAATTATTTTCTATATTTCAGAAATTTTACTATATTACAGAAAACTAACATATAGGAAATAAAACTTATATAATTTATACACGTTTGCAAATATTGTGATGGGTATTATTCAATTAACCAATAAAATATATTAATTTGCTTTGCTATCGTCGTTTCACTTCAATAAAAAAAAAAAGATAAAAATGTTATTTAGAAATAATGCAGAATTATGCTGATAAAAATAGATAAACGTTTACGCAGTATTTTAGAAAGGTTTTTTAACAATAATATTACTTCAGAACCTTTCTCACATGAAAACATTTTAAAGGAAAAGTTCAGAATGATCACAAGCAATTAGAATTACTCGACAAATTCGGGATTTGTTTGGCTTAAGCTTCGATAAAAAAAAGATGAGCGAACGTAGGAAAAAAAAAGATATAAATGTTATTTAGAAATAATGCAGCATTATGCTGATAAAATATACATAAATGTTTACACTGTATTTTAGTAAGTTTTTTAACCTCTTTTTTACTTCAGAACTTTCTCACATGAAAAACATTTGAAAAGAAAAGTTCAGACTGATCACAAGCAATTAGAATTAGTTGCCAAATTCGGCATTTGCTTGGATCAAGCAATATGCGACGAGCGTTGTAATGACAGGTATGTTTACTGTTTCATCAATACAAAAATGTGGAACATTTAGGAAAAAAATTGTTTTGACTTAAGCTTCGATAAAAAAAAGATAAGCGAAAGTACGAAAAAAAAGATATAAAATGTTATTTAAAAATAATGCAGCATTATGCTGATAAAATAGATAAATGTTTACACGGTATTTTAGTTAGTTTTTTCAACGCTTTTTTACTTCAGAACTTTCCCTCACAATGAAATAATTTGAAAAGAAAAGTTCAGACTGATCAGTTTGCAAATATTGTGATGGGTATTATTCAATTAAGCAATAAAATATATTAATTTGCTTTGCTATCGTCGTTTCACTTCAATAAAAAAAAAAGAAGATAGCGAACGTACAAAAAAATAAAAATGTGATTTAGAAATACTGCAGAATTATGCTGATAAAATAGATAAACGTTTACGCAGTATTTTAGAAAAGTTATTTTAACCAATATTTACTTCAGAACCTTCTCACATGAAAACATTTTAAAAGAAAAGTTCAGACTGATCACAAGCAATTAGAAATTACTTGTCAAATTTCGGGATTTGTTTTGTCTTAAGCTTCGATAAAAAAAAAGATAAGCGAACGTACGGAAAAAAAAGATATAAATGTTATTTAAAAATAAATGCAGCATTATGCTGATAAATATAGATAAAGGTTTACACTGTATTTTAGTAAGTTGTTTAAACCCTTATTTACTTCAGAAACTTTTCTCACATGAAAGCATTTGAAAAGAAAAGTTCAGACTGATCACAAGCAATTAGAAATTATTTGCCTAATTCGGCATTTGTTTGGATCAAAGCAATTGAGCGATGAGCGTTGTAATGTGACAGGTATGTTTTACTGTTTCATCAATACAAAAATGTGGAAAATCATTTAGGAAAGAGCTGGATATACCTTAACTTACCTCTTACTAAATGATCCATATTTTTGGGTTGCCTATCTTCGATAAATCAATAGTACAAGGTATACAATAAAAGAAGGAATATTTGTTTTTTATCGCGACCATTTGGTAACGAGCTGATGATAATAACCGTTTGACTCAAATGTTACTAATACGTTGATGTTACTTTCTTTATTACACTTATCAGTGAACATTCTATTTGAAATAGGAAAAATATTGTTACATCAATACAAAAATGTGGAAACATTAAGGAAAGAGCTTGATAATAATGGAACTTACCTCTTACTAAATGATCCATATTTCTGCATTCTTTTTCTAATGCTTTCACTCCAATAAATCAATAAGACAGGTACAATATCAGGAAAAAAACTAACATCATGCATACTAGGAACATTTGACTGATCACTTAAAATTAGAAATAAGTTATAAAATTCGGCATTTGTTTGTGAAATGTTGTTAACATGAACAATTGGTAAAAGAACTGATGAAAAATCAGCCCTTTTCTCAAAAAATATTACCAATATGTGGTATTTCTCTTTTAACATTTTTCTTTGATCTGCAATATGAAAAAGATTTCTTTGGAGTGCAATGAATTTAGCCTATAATATCCAGGGAAGGTAATTAGATTTACGCGTCAAACATGATATGGGTTGAGCTAAATATTTTGTTAAAAGTTGGTGGTTAAATCTTTTTCCAATGGTTTTGCTATGCTCTCTAAAATAATTATTTTCAATATTTCAGAAAATTTTACTATATTACAGAACTAACATATAGGAAATAAAACTGATATAATTTTATACACGTTTGCCAAATATTGTGGATGGGGTATATATTCAATTAACCAATAAAATATATTAATTTGCTTTGCTATTCGTCGTTTCACACAATAAAAAAAAAAGATAAAAAATGTTATTTAGAAATAACGGGAAAAGAGTGCAGAAATTATGTCATGATTAAAATACCTGATAATTTCACGTTTACGGCAGTAATTTTAGAAAGATTTTTTAACGGTTATTTACTTTCAGAACCTTCTCACATGAAAACATTTTAAAGGAAAAGTAAACAATGATTACAACGCAATTCGCAATTACTAGTCAAGCATTCGGGATTTGTTTGATGGGTTAAGCTTCGATATATTTAAAGATTAGCGAACGTAGGAAAAAAAAGATAAAAATGTTATTTAGAAATAGCGTTGCAGCATTATGCCTGATAAAATTAAATAAATGTTTACAACTGTATTTTAGTAATTTTTAACATCTTTTTTTACTTCAGAACTTCAGACAATAAAGCATTTGAAAAGAAAAGTTCAGACTGAATCACAAGCAATTAGAATTAGTTTACCAAATTTTAGCATTTGCTTTTTATCAAAGCAATTATGCACGAGCTTTGTACATGAACAGGTATTTTTACTGTTTAGATCAATACAAAAAATGGAAGAATTACTTGGAAAAAAAATTTGTTTGACTTAAAGCTTCGATAAAAAAAAATAAGCGAAAGTACGAAAAAAAAGATATAAATGTTATTTAAAAATAATGCTGCAGTATGCTGATAAAAATAGATAAATGTGTTACACGGTAATTTTAGTAAGTTTTTCAACTCTTTTTACTTGCAGAACTTTCTCACAATAAACTAATTTGAAAAGAAAAGTTCAGACTGATCAGTTTGCAAATATTGTGATGGGTATTATTCAATTAAGCAATTAAAATATATTAATTTGCTTTGCTATCGTCGTTTCACTTCAATAAAAAAAAAAAATAAAGCGAACGTACAAAAAAATAACAATGTTAATTTAGAGAACTGCAGAATTATGCTGATAAAAAAGATAAACGTATAACGCAGTATTTTAGAAAGTTTTTTAACCAATATTTACTTCAGAACCTTCTCACATGAAACATTTTAAAAGAAAAGTTCAGACTGATCACATGCAATTAGAATTACTTGTCAAATTCGGGATTTGTTTGCTTAAAAGCTTCGATAAAAAAAAAAGATAAGCGAACGTACGAAAAAAAAAGATATAAATGTTATTTAAAAATATATGCAGCTTTTTGTATGCTGATAAAATAGATAAAATGTTTACACTGTAATTTTAGTAAGTTTTTTTAACCCTTATTTCACTTCAGACAACTTTCTCACATGAAAGCATTTGAAAAGAAAAGTTCAGACTGATCACAAGCAATTAGAATTATTTGCCAAATTCGGCATTTTGTTTGGATCAAGCAATTTGCGATGAGCGTTGTAATGGACAGGTATGTTTACTGTTTCATCAATACAAAAATGTGGAACATTTAGGAAAGAGCTGGATATACCTTAACTTACCTCTTACTAAATGATCCATAGTTTTTGGGTTGCCTATCTTCGATAAATCAATAGACAGGTACAAATAAAAGAAAATATTTGTTTTTATCGCGAACATTTTTGGTTAACGAGTCTGATGAAATAATAACCATTTCTCAAATGTTACTAATAGGTGATGTTACTTTTCATTCATTTCTTACTTTCCAGTGACATTCTATTTGAAATAGGAAAAATATTTGTTACATTCAATACAAAAATGGTGGAACACTAACTTAAGGAAAGAGCTGGATAATTTAATGAAACTAACCTGGTACCATCTTACTAACTAATGATCCATATTTCTGCATTGCTTTACTGCATATAAATCAATAGACAGGTACAATATCAGGAAAAAAAAACTAACATCATGCATACTCGGAACATTTGATACCTGATCACTTAAAATTAGAATAAAGTTATAAAATTCGGCATTTGTTTGTGAAATGTTCAACATGAACAATTGGTAAAGAAACTGATGAAAAATCACCCTTTCTCAAATATTAACAATATGTGGTATTTCTTTTAACATTTTTTTCTTTGGTCTGCAATTGAAAAAGATTTTTTTGAGTGCAATTGAATTTAGTATAATATCCAGGGAAAAGGTAATTAGATTTACGCGTCGAAAAATGGTACAACATGATAGTGGGTTGAGCTAAATATTTTTGTTAAAAGTTTGGTGGTTAAATCTTTTTCCAATGGTTTTGCTATGCCTCTACAATAATGATTTTCTATATTTCAGAAATTTTACTATATTACAGAACTTAACATATAGGAATTATATTAATACTTTATAATTTATACACGTTTGCAAATATTGTGAATGGGTATTATTTCAATTAACCAATAATAAGTATATTAAATTGGCTTTGCTATCGTCGTTTCCACTTCAATATAAAAAAAAAAGATAAAAATGTTATTTAAGAAAATAATGCCAGAATTATGCTGATAAAATATAGTTGAATAAACGTTTACGCAGTATTTTAGAAAGTTTTTTAACCAATATTTACTTCAGAACCTTCTCAACATGAAAACATTTTAAAGGAGAAAAGTTCAGAATGATCACAAGCAATTATGAATTACATACTCGTCAAATTCGTTGTGATTTGTTGTTTGGCTTAAGCTTCGATAAAAAAAAGATATGGGAGCGAACGTAGGGAAAAAAAAGATATAAAAGTGTTATTTAGAAATAATGCAGCATTATGCTGATAAAATAAATAAATATGTTTTCACTGTATTCTATAAGTTTTTTAACTCTCTTTTTACTTCAGAACTTTCTCACATGAAAAAATTTGAAAAGAAAAGTTCAGACTGATCACAAGCAATTAGAATTAGTTGCCAAATTCGGCATTTGCTTGGATCAAGCAATATGCGACGAGCGTTGTAATTTGACAGGTATGTTTACTGTTTTCATCAAATACAAAAAATGTGGACTCATTGAGGAAAAAAATTGTTTGAAGACTTAAGCTTCGATAAAAAAAAAGATAAGCGAAAAGTACGAAAATCAAAAGAACTGATATAAATGTTATTTAAAAATAATTGCAGATCCATTAGGGAACTGATAAGAATAGATAAATGTTTACCACCGGTATTATTAAGTAAGTTTTTTTTCAAACTCTCTTTTTTACTAGTAGAACTCTTCTTCTCAAACATGAAAAATAATTTGAAAAGAAAAGTTCAAATATTGATGAACAGTTTGCAAAGATATTAGTGATGGGTATTAATCAATTAAGCAATAAAATATCAGTTAATTTGCTTTGCTATCGTGCGTTTCACTTCAATAAAAAAATAGATTAAGCGAACGTACAGGTAAAAAATTAAAAAACATCTTGCATATTTAGAAAATACTGCAGAATTATGTCTGATAAAAGTAGATATAACGTTTTAAGCATATTTTATAGGCAGTTTTTTAACCAATATTTACTTCAGAACATTCTGCCACATGAGAACCTTTTTAAAATGAAAAGTTCAGGACTGATCACAAGCAATTAGCATTACTATATCTAATTCGTGTCGTTTAACATTTTCGTTTGTCTTAAGCTTCGATAAAAAAAAACGATAAGCGAAACGTACGAAAAAAGTAGACTATAAATGTTTATTCAAATTAGATTTACTGCAGCCATTATGCTGAAAAAAAAAATAGATAAATGTTACATGTATTTTAGTTAAAAGTTTTTGGTGGTTTAAATCTTCAGAACTTTCTCACATGGTTTTGCTTTTGCACTCTAAAAATAATGATTTTCACAATTATTTCTGAAATTATTTACTATATTCGGGCACTGTGTATGGATCAAGACAATATAGGAATGAGCGTTTTGTAATATACTTATTAATTATGGTATACTTCGTTTGCAAATTATGTGTGTATATGTTGGTATTATTTCTAATCTACCTTTAATTACTAAATATATTTGATATTTGCTGTTTGGGTATCGCCCGTTTTCACTCTCATAAAATCAAAGATATGGTCGAACGTACAATAATATGAAGAATATATGTTTTTTAGTATAACATTGCAGTAATCTTTGCTGTTAAAATAGATTAACCGTTGACTCAAGTGGTACTAGATAGGTGAATTTTAACCAATTATTCACTTTCAGAGACCATTCTATAACAAGTAGGAAACTTATTGTTACTTCAATGCAAGTACAGATGTGGTAACAGTAGGACTAGAGCTGGATTAATGAATTATAGTGCTCTACATAAATGTCTCATATTTTGCATGGCTTAATTGCTTCTGATCAATAGACAGGTACAAAGATCAGCGAAAAACTAACATTCAAAAATAGATATAAAAGTTTGACTGTTCATTTTACAATATATAGAATAAGCTTATAATGCGCTGGCATTTAGATTTGTGAATGTTCACACTGTAACAATGGTAAAGCATGATGTTTTAATCACACCTTTACTTCAGAATCTTTGCTGATCTATTGAAAGTATTTCTAGATAAAGAATGATAGAGTTCAGATTGTCTCAAAATTGAAATTAGAAATTATTTGAGTGCAAATTCGGCATTTAGTATGGATATCAGGGAAGGTTTGTAGATTTACGCGTAAAACATGATAGTGTGTTGAGCTAAATATTTTTGTTAAAGTTTGGTATGTTTACTGTTTTTCCAATGGTATAAATAGCTCTGAAAATAATGATTTTCTATATTTTGGAATTTTAGTATGTTACAGAACTTGGATTTAGGAAATATAAACTTATATAATTTATTCATGTCTGCAAATATTGTGATTGCAATTTTTCAATGAACCAATAAAATCTATTAATTTCCGTTCTAATTAATAGATAGGGTACAATTATAAAATAGACAGAATATATTTATTGCTTATTTTCGCGATAACATTTTGGTAGAACTATGCTGATGAAAAATTATAAAGTTTACTCAAATTTTTTAGAAAGTTTTATTAGGTGAGATGTTACATTTCTTCACCTTCTCCTCAGTGACATACTATTTGATTAATAGGAATGTTCTTGTTACGCTTCAAATACAAAAATGTTGGAACATTAAGGAAAGAGCTGGATATTTTGTTGGCACTTACATCTTCTAATATGATCCTTATTTCTGACATTGCTTTTATTTGAACGTAGGATATCAATAGAAAAGGTACTATATCAGAGTAAAATAGAGCTAAATCTTCATGCATACTAGCGGAATACTTAACTGTTTACTTAATGTAGATTATGTTAGTTTTTGAACAGGCTTTTATTACTTCAGTTACTTTCTCACATGAAAATTTTTGGTAAGAAAAAGATTCAGACTGATCACAAGCCCAATTTTGATATTAGTTGCTAATATGCGTGGTTATTGCTTTTGATCACTTTTCAATATGCGACGGAGAGTTTGTAATGACAGGTATGTTTACTGTTTCATCATACAAAAATGATGAAGTTTTAGTTAAAAAAAAATTGTTTGACTTTATGTTCGATAAAAAAAAGATAACATGATAGTGTGGGTGAGCTTAATTATTTTTTTGAAATGTATTTAAAAATAATGTTTTATTTTTTTTTTCCGATCAGGCTTTCCTGCTGATAAAATAACCCTAAAAAGTTTACACGGTATTTTAGCTATATTTCAGATATTTACTTTTTTTACTTGTAATAACTTTCATACATGACAATAATTGAATATCTCTTATATCAGAATTTATTACACGTTGTGTCACTATTTTGTGATGAGGTATTATTCAATTGACACAAGAAAATACAATAGATTATTTTTCTGCTTTGCCGATCGACGTTTCACTTGCAATAGAAGTTAAAGATGAAAGATGATGCGAAACAGGACAAAAAAAAATAAAAAATGTGATTGAGTAATACTGCCAGAATTATGCTGATATAAACTAGAATAAACGTTTACGCAGCTTATTTTAGAAGAGAGGTTTTTTAACCCTTGTTATTAACTTCAGAAACCTTTTCTTCACATGAAAAAACATTTTAAAAGAAATGTTAAGACTGATTCACAAAGCAATTTAGATATATGTTACTTGTACGATTAATTCGTGTTTATTGTTTGGGCTTAAAGGCGTTCGATAATAAATTAATTGAAAAGATAAGCGATCTCCGTACGAAAAAAAAAAAGATTATAATATAGTTATTTTTAATTTAAATGCTATGACGCATTATGCTGATAATAAAATAGATAAATGTTTACACTGTATTCTTAGTGAAGTTTTTTAACCCTTATGTTACTTCAGAACTTTCTCACTTGGCAATAGGCATTTGAAATGAATATAATGTTCAGGTCTAGATACATAAGCAATTAGATATTAGTTGCCTCAAATTTGCGTGCATTTGTTTGGATCGAGCAAATTTGTGATGATAATTGCTTGTTTTGTAATGACAGGTATGGTTTACTGTTTTCATAAATACAAATAATGTGGAACATTTAGGGACAAGAGCTAGGATATATATACCTTAAAACTTAACCTTTTACTAAAGTTATGATCAATATTTTTGGGTTGTGCTATCATCGATAAATCAATTGACAGGGTACTTTTATATTAGCAAATGAATATGTTTGCGATTTATTCGCGATACCAATTAGTTATGAAGCATAAACGAAATGCTGTTAATGAAAACTAATCTACGCGTTTCTCAAAGAATGTTACCTAAATAGGTTGATGTTTACTTTCTTCACTATTTTCCAGTGACCTTTATATTTGAAATAGGCAAAAATATTGTTTACATCAATAAAAAAATGTGGAAGCCTTTACTAAGGAAAGAGGTGGAGATATTTAATGAACTTTACTCTTACTAAATGGATCCATATTCTTTATTCTGCATTGCTTTATTGCACGTAAATCAATAGGACAGGTATTCATTATCAGGATAAAATAACTAAATGTGCTATGCATTACTCGTGGAAGAATTTGGATCTGATCACTTTAAAATCTTAGATTAAGTTATTAAAATTCGGCATTTGTTTGTGATGAATGAAATGTTCAACATGAACAATTGTATAGAACTGATGAAAAATCACCCTTTCTCAAATATTACCAATATGTGTATTTCTTTTAACATTTTTCTTTGATCTGCAATATTTGAAAGAATGATTTCCTTCCATGAGTGCAATGAAATTTTAGTATAAATATCCAGCGAAGGTAATTGGATTTACGCGTCAAACATGATTAGTGGTTGAGCAAATATTTTGTTAAAAGTTGGGTGGTTAATCTTTTTCCAATGGTTTTTGCTATGCTCTAAAATAATGGATTTTCTATATTTCAGAAATTTTCTTATTACAGAAACTTTCATCATATTAGGGGAATTAATATGATATAAATTTATACACGTTTGGGCAAATATTATTTGGGTTGATGGGTAATATTCAAATAACCATTAAAATATATTAATTTGCTTTGCTATCGTCGTTTTCACTTCAATAAAAAAAAAAGATAAAAATGTTATTTAGAAAAATTGTAGCACGGTGAATAAAATATTAAGAAATTTTGTCATGATTTTGTACCTGTCTATTGATTTATCGAAGAAAAGCAACGCCGAAATAAAAGATCATTTAGTATAGATGAGTTCGTTATTGTCCAGCTCTTTCTTTAATGTTCCACATTTTTGTATTGATAAGTGAACGTACAGTAAAATATACCTGTCATTTAAAAGTTCGCTCGCATTTGCTTGATTAGAGCAAATGCCGAAACTTTGCTAATATTGTGATGGGTTAATAAGGGGTTATATTACTATATTACAGAACTAAACATATAGGAAATAAAACTTATTTTAATTTAGACGCGTTTGCAAATATTGTGATGGGTATTATTCAATTAAGCAATAAAATATATTAATTTGCTTTGCTATCGTTACTCGTTTTCATTCAATAAAAAAAAAGAATAAGCGAACGTACAAAAAAAAAAGTAAAAATGTTATTTAGAAATACTGCAGAATTATGCTGATAAAATAAATAAACGTTTACGCAGTATTTTAGAAAGTTTTTTAACCAATATTTACTTCAGAACCTTCTCACATGAAAAACATTTTAAAAGAAAAGTTCAGACTGATCAAAGCAATTAGAATTACTTGTCAAATTCGGGATTTTGGTTGACTTAAGCTTCGATAAAAAAAAAAGATAAGCGAAACAGTACGAAAAAAAAATTTACCGATATAAATGTTATTTAAAAATAATGGCAGCATTATGCTGATAAAATAGAGATAAATGTTTACACTGTATTTTAGTAAGTTTTTAAACTCTTTTTTTACTTCAGAACTTTCTCACATGGGAAAGCATTTGAAAAGAAAAAGTTCAGACTGATCAGTTTGCAAATATTCGTGATGGGTAATATTATTCAATTAAGCCAATAAAATATATTAATTTGCTTTGCTAGATATGTCGTCGTTTCACTTCAATAAAAAAAAAGATAAGCGAACGTACAAAAAAATAAAAATGTTATATTTAGAAATACTGCAGAATTATGCTGATTAAATAGATAAACGTTTACGCAGTATTTTAGAAAGTTTTTTTAACCCAATATTTACTTCAGAACCTTCTCACATGAAAACATTTTAAAGAGAAAAGTTCAGGACTGATCACAAGCAATTTGAATTACTTGTCAAATTCGGGATTTGTTTTTGGCTTAAGCTTCGATAAAAAAAAAGATAAGCGAACGTACGAAAAAAAAGATATAAATGTTATTTAAAAAATAATGCCCAGCATTTTATTGCTGATAAAATAGATAAATGTTTACACTGTATTTTAGTAAGTTGTTTAACCCCTATTTACTTACAGAACTTTCTCACATGAAAGCATTTGAAAAAGAAAAGTTCAGACTGATAATCACAAGCCAATTAGAATTATTTGCCAAATTCGGCATTTGTTTGGATCAAGCAATTTTGCGATGAGCGTTGTAATGACAGGTATGTTTACT
>OZ023152.1:4443649-4487890 GCA_963675895.2 Styela plicata
CAAGACGAAGTTCCACGCATATTTTTAAGAACGTCACGTGATCGTTACATCAACAGCATGGCGTCATCAAGCATACAATGCAACCAACCAGGTTGCGTTAGTTTAGACATGGCCATTGTACAAATTGAAATAAAATGTTTCTAGTCTATACCTATATTGCCAGAAATTTAAATTTACGAAGAATGTATTTGTTTTGAATTGTAATAAATTATTTTCAATTTCGTAACGCTGTGGAATAGTTAGGTCTCGAGGGTTGACATCATCATAGGAATAAAATTCCCGATTATCCTACTCTGAACCGCGAGTTCACCTTCCTTATGTACCTATGTAATAGGATCCGTATGCGACTCTTGTCCCAAGAATTCTCGAATGAGAAAGTATTAAAGTCAAAAACACTAACAGCATGATCTCTTTCTACGAAGTTACAAGTCTATTTGCAAACTTTCGTTAGGTCAATTGCCTAACTTCTTCAGCCAAACACAAGATGTAACTCCTAAAAGAGCGAATAAGCGAATTTTTTTGGCCTAACAAAAGCTTATAATTGAACTTTTTATTTTGTGGAAAAAGATTATCTTAGGATTGGATTCAAATATCCTGGGGGAGAAGAAAGCCTAGAATTCGGCTTATTCATATGGCGAACCACCTCATGCGGACACCATTTCCGAATCGGGTGAAGGTTTTTATCCTATAATATTTCTTACTTTTCATGCATGGACGTGGTTGGTGGAGGAAATCGTAACAAGTGCTTACTTGAATCACCGTGTACCGGCAGGTGGTCCAACAGACCCCTCGCTTAAAATCATCAGCCTTCATTGAATTCGAACCTACCAAGTATAATGATTCATTTAAGCGGTGTTTTTTACAGCCACCCATTTGAGCGGATCACCGTGAACAAGGTCTTGTGCCAACGGCCACTTTTAAGCAAACAGGGTTAGAGTTGTTGGAAAAATAAGATTTCCTGGTTCGGCCGAACCTACTCAAAGTTATCGCAACCGGGGCTGAGTGGTGGGCATGGATAAGCGGGGATAAGCCTGCAATGACAACATGATACCCACTAGGCCATCGTGCCCACATAATAATTTTTTTAAGTAAATCTCTGCTAGTTTTAATCTCAACACTGACTCTCAGGAGATGAATGCATTTATGAAGTTCTTCTTATTTAATTAACGGATTATTTATTTACGAAAAAAGAAAATTTAATTTCGTTAAAGCATGAGTCACTGACGGACCGCTCCTCGTCGACGCGATCCATCAGTGACTCATACTTAACAAACGTTGCTTGAAAAATTTTTCTGTCTAGGTTTTTCTTTTCTATAAAGAGTTTTTGAAAAAACTCTATATTTTTATCAAGCAACTTAATCGCAAAATATGGTAGAAAACACGCAAGCGTTTCACATTGTGATAAATATGCGAAAAAGTCTTCGCTCTTTAACAGTAATTTTACTTGTGGCACTTAAATAAAAGCTTTAAAATTGACCCCCTCGGTCAGTTTTGATCTGTTGACAACACTTTTGACCTTTTGAAGAACTTGAAATGCCGTTACACATTTTTTCGAAGGACCTTCTACTTCCAAGAAAAAATGAATACAAGAGCTAATAAACTAGTTTTAATTAATTGATTCTGAAAATTCCGGGTTGGAGTCCCGGCCAGTCCGGCTCGTTAATCCATGCCCATCATAAAACTAGGGTGCAATGACTAGGGTAGGCTAAGCTGAACCGAGTCGAAAGATCAAATCCTTACAACAACTCTAACCCTGTCCGCCTATACGAGACCGCTGGTACCGGGATTTGGTCAGGGTAACTCTGCCCGTCTATGTGCAGAGCCTTGGTTAGGGCGCCCCACTTCAAGAAATGGCTATAAAAATGTAGGTCCTAAAAAGATCTTGTCTCAAATTTTTTTTTTTATATTTTCACCTCAATGAACGTAAGAAAGTGTTTCTTTTTTCATTTGTTTTAACGTAATTTGAAAAAATCAAGTAATATTGTCCTATGCGTCGCATATTGCTGGTACTATATTGGCTGTTAAGACCACAATACACGTGAAGTTGTCTTACCGATGCGTTGCATTACGTTTAGGGTAACAAAATAAAAACAGCAATTCACGTTCACATGCCTACAAAGCCCAAACAAAACAAAAAAACGAACCAAGCACCCTGCGTTAGCTTTCATAGCAAACCGTCCTGTTTCATTAAAAAACGTAAGTAAATGCATGCAGAGCATTGCGCTTGCGTAAAACGCGAGGGTAAAATAAAACAAACCTACAAAAAAACGCAACCTACGCAAACGTGTAGTGCGGCCTTAAGTTGGTTCATTTCGGACGCTGCTTCAGGCTTTGCTCCGAGTGAATTTAAGAAAAAAAATGTGTGAACGATTTTTTTTATTTTCATAGTTTCTGAAGTCACAGTACTTAGGATGTTATCGGAACCAAAAATTTGTTTTGTCGGTAATTCGCCATGATTTAGTGGTTAAACATGTTGGCCTCGCAGGTTGAAAATCTCGGGTCCGGGAACAGGCGAGTCCGACTCGTTAATCCATGCCCACCACCCAACCAATGGTGTAATAACTTGGGTGGCTAAGCCGAACAGGGAAAGAACATATCTTCCAGGTAATTCTAATCCTGCCCGTATGTAAGTGGCCGCTAGTACAGGGTCTTGCAAGAAGAGGCTATAAAAAATAGTTTCCGATACTTATTGTTATAGAAAGCAACGCACGCTCGCCTATACAACCACGTAATTAATTGATCGTAATAACATAATAATACATTTTACACAAAAGAGAATTAGCATTTTTGCTTGCCTAATTTACATATTGAGCTAGAATTATGAAGATAATTATATTCGTGATTTTAAATAGCATACACCTCATGTACTGGAATATATATATTCTACAACAAAAGTGAATATTAATGTTAAATTGCCAGATTTGAGTCTTAACAGGCTGAGTTGATTGATCGCAACAGGGTGCAATGGTGCACTGTATCAAAAGTACAGTAAATTTACTGTTCGTTTGAAGTAATTATACGATTTCAAAATTCAAAACTGTCTTGCTGATGACATTATGCCATCATGGACTGTTGATGGAACACACCTCGGCGGTGTGTTCCATAAACAGCACATAGCTGGCCGAAAAAAAATTGATTCTCGAGTTTTATTTCAACATCACAAAGTAAAAATACTGTCAAAGATCGGCGATTTTACTCAATTTTTGATACTGTATGGATGTATCGCCTTGGCCAATACGCGCTCGCTTTATCTTGTGCTAATCCATACATGTTTGGAATATTGCGAAAGTATTCAATCAAAAAATTCACGGTTTCCATTTTTTCCCAGGAACCCTTCGCATTATTTTTTCAATGTGTATAAAGTGTGCTGGGTTCGAGTGAATATTCTTTGCAAGCGACGCAGCAAAAACTTGGAAATGAATTCAACGGCATCCTCTAGCAGCAAGCGAGGTAGTCTGGTTCTTGATGGGGACAGCGTGGAAATTTGGGCGACGTCGATTGCAATGGCCGCAGGATTTTTCGTGGTTACTACCTATGTATTGGTTCAACTACTTATTGACATGATTCAAAACGGTGTAGACTTCTCAAAAAACAAAAGTGCAGGAAAAAGAATTGGTTTGTGGCTGAAAGTGATTCGACTTGCATTGGTTTTTATATCTGATATCAACTACTTGGACGGTTGGTTGATTCGAGTTCTTGTCGACCTTTACTATAACGACTACTGTACATTGTACAAGCGCTGGAGGATAGCATCAGGAAGCACCAATTTCATTCTCACATACGTAGCCATGTGGTTGAGGCATCGAGCGATTTACTCGATTCCTTCCATGTCACATTTGACCACTAAATTTACGCGCACAGTAAGCATCTTAGCTATTGTTTTGGTCATTTGTATTCCAGTGGCAAACACGTCACTTGCCCTGTTCAGTTTTTTGCACAAGGTTACAGCTATTGGTTGTCTTATTGTAGGATCAACAATATCTCTACAGGCACCATGGGCGATTCTCAGTTTGTCATCAATATTCATGCAAATTATGATGTTAGGATTGTTTTTACATCCCCTACGAAGACATCAACAAGACATGGGTGAAGCTGCTAATAATCTGACACCCGTACTGCAGAGAGCATTTTACACGTCGTTGGTTTGTTGCGTTAGCGATACCACTGCTTCCATCATAGCCGCCACATTTGGTGGGTCGCTAACACCTGTCAGCATAAGTGTGAGCTCATTTATAAACCTGACAATGGTAATCGTTTGTTTTCCAGAGTGGAAAACTACCGTTTTTCCATGCCGAAAAGATGAAACCGAGAATAAACGAAATTCTAAAAACGTTGGATTGAAATCATCGAATGCCGATCAAACCATTTGTCCAGATACTTCATTACCGCATAATGCATCGCCATCAACGAATCGCGCTGTCGATCCTGAGTAGTCAAGAATTACTTCTCGTTATATTTTTTATGATGAGCAAACCAACTTTCTTACGTGTAGTCAATGTGTTTTTATAATAATTATTTTTCCAGTGAAAAGAATATTATCAAAACACTTCCAGTGTGTGTCACTGACAGTGCTGTATTCAGAACCTTAAAAGGGGAAGGGGGCAAATTTGAAAATTCTTTAAGAACAAAATTTGGCGTTATATCGGTGCTGCAGGCGAAAATATTGTCCCGGAAAATAAAGTTTTTATTGTATATCACCATAAAACTTGTTTGAAAATTTAAAAAAGGATTTAGCCTAAATTAGGCTCAAGAATTGTTTATATTCTATGCGCGCCGAAGGCGTACAAAAATTTTGAAGGTCTCGTGGTTTTTTAAGTTCTCAAAAAATTATTTTGGGATTTTTTGGTTTGCCATCGAGAAAATGGAGCATGGCACGATGTCCCATTCCGCCCCAATTTTTATGCTAGTGGTCACTGTGACACATGTATGCCTAAAAACATTTTCGACCAGACAGAGATACTATTTCACCCATTTCTACTGGGAATGTTTGTGTATGCTTAAATGAATTTGTTAAAATATATGTCCGAAATAAACTTTTGGAAAGTGATGCATCTACCGCAGTCAGTTATAGTTTATGGGGAATTTTGCTGCGTATGAGGTACAGCACGGTTGGATTTTCCCATACGATTTTGGTACGGTACGTTGCTCGATATTTATTTCATATAGTATGGGATAGTGATGGTATCTGAGTTTATTTCTTTAACTGGGTAAAGCGAAACGAGTTTATCATACAACTGGAAGAAGTATTGTTAGGTAAGATAGTTTCACTTGTGAAACTATAGGTAGTATCTTGATTAAAGACCAGGTAAACAAGGTATCATCGTTTGGCTGCATTTTTAATTGATTTAAAGATTAAAACCTTTGGATAGTATATTTTAAAAGCTTTTTATAATGAAAATATGATTTAACTACTTTCTTTTTACTTTCTCTTTTCGACTAGAGTAAAAGTAAGTAAGTTTTTTTTTGTGTCCTCCATTAAGTAAAGCAAGACTTAATTTGCACATACGTCACAAGCACACCAGGCATAATTAAAAAACATTTTTATAATGAAAATATGATTTAACTACTTTCTTTTTACTTTCTCTTTTCGACTAGAGTAAAAGTAAGTAAGTTTTTTTTTGTGTCCTCCATTAAGTAAAGCAAGACTTAATTTGCACATACGTCACAAGCACACCAGACATAATTAAAAAACAAAAAGATGGGAAACAGAGAAATAAACAAAACCTGAGAGAAGGTTTTAAACACGTGTACAAGTACACGTGCGTTCATTCACCTCACACACTCGAAAACAGTAAAAAATTAAGTGGTAATTATACACAAGTAATAATTGACATTATCAATAATACTTAGAAGTATCTTGTGATTGCAGTAAAACAAAATCAGCGCTGTGCTCAAACAAATGCAAGTTGAAAACTTTCCTCCAGTACAAACTGCCTTATCCGACATAAAGCCGCCATAGACTGCTCTATAGGCTAAAACCTGTTAATGCGCAAGGTAACTTATGTTATACTCCTGATTGCTATACATTTGTCTAATTGTGCAGTTCATTATAGTTTTTATGCAGAAAGGGTGTCTAACATGTTACATGCAGCACGGGCCAAGCTTTCGACGTTGACCAGTTCACTGTTGTGAAACGAGTATTTCTGCCTCGCACTAGATGATGTAGGAGTCCTGTCTATAAATATTTTCTTTAATCATTCGAAAATTGTTTCACCAAAATGTGTGTATTTCATTAGACCTTGAAACCCGACTGCTTTTTTTGATTGTAGCAAACGTATATAATTCAACTCGAAGAGACGTGGTACGGTCAAACAAGGTAGAAGTATTTTGAAAATAAACTCGGTAGGCTGGGTAAATTCCGTATTCTACCTAAATTTGCCAACAACACTAGTATCTTTTGAGGATTTGCTGAACAATGATGTTGTTTGGTGCGATGTTTTAGTGACGAAATCGTATTTTTTGCTTGCTATCAATGTGTAATAAAAAATAATCGTTGTTGGCTGGCCCTCGATAAAAGTAAACTTTGGTCTCAATTTTTTTTCAGCGAGTTGTCACTTGTCTTTAGTCGACGACCGAAACGAAGGGAACTGCGGTATTACCTGATGCAATTAAAATATTTCGTCCGCTGATAAAAATATTTTGTAGCAGAGAGTTTACATGATTCTTAAAGACAATTACACCACAACTAGTATACGTAATTCTACACAGCCGAAGTTCTAAATAAAATATATTTCGTGTTGTTTTAAAGTGATTTAGCCCTTATCTATAAGAACAAGGCGTCAAAAACCTAATATTGAGGCGACATCAGGTAGAATAGTTTGATTCGAGTGTCCGAAATGTTCATGCCACTTTCTCGAATGAGCAGAAACTTAAAAATCATAAACACTGGTATTTCGAGCAATAATATTGGTTTTACTTTTTACTGTTTGGGTGTTACAGGCTGACCAAAGAGTGATATTTGAACATTCTAACCACAGTTACATTATGCAATATTTCCGATTCGCTAAATCTTCGTATGATTGAACCCATTTTTGGGTGTCTGAATAGCTGGCATTCTGCCAGCCCAGATGTCATGTGAACAATATTACGACAATACAACTTTTTCAACTCTCTTATTTCAGAATTACGGATACTCATAACCAGGCTTACATAATCGATTTAAGTCATATGCTCGATATTCACATAATCAGAATGGAGCGAAATTATGAAGCAATAATTAGGGATCAATTAAATCATTCCTCTATGTGTATTTCTAATGCGCCTCTAAGATCAATCAATCACAATACAATCAATTATCGAAAACCAAACTTTAGGACAAAGGGGCAAAGGGGAACATTGGGATCATAAACAACAGGATTGTTTTCACTAATCTTCACTTCGAAAGTTGACGTAAAAATGAATAAATCAATACTCACATTCACGTAGATGACAGCAATGGGTCTTCGACAGCGTGCATTACTATTTCAATAGTATTTTCCACAATAACGAGTTATATCGTGATTGTGCTGATTATGGATTTAGCCAATAATAGGATTGAAATAGGTAAAAGGCAAAGTGACGGGAAAAAATCGGTGCATGAATGAAGATAGTACGACTGCTCCTAGTTATTGTCTCCAGTATAACATACTTCATCGGTTGATTTCTTCTTACTTTAATTGAGCTTTATTTCAATGATTATTGCCAGCTCCACAAACTATGGAGAATCGGTTTATTCCGCATCACTTTTCTACTCAGTTATTTGGCAATGTGGTTGAGGCATCGAAATTATTTACATTATTTCCTCTATGTCCTATTTGACAAACAGATTCACTCGCGCTGTGAGTGTAATTTCATTATGTTTAGCTGTCGCTATACCAATTATAAACGGCCTTATTTGCTGCCATATTTGCTGCTACAAGTGAAGTTACAATAGCCGGGAGTGTACTTGTGCGTTTCGCAATACCATTCCGAACGCAGTGGATTATCGTCGGCATGTCTTCGATTGTGATGCAAGGTATGTTATCGGGACTATTTTTTTATCCACTGAGGCGTCATCAAAACGACCCCTGCAAAGCTGCCAGAACTCTAACGCCTGCTCTGCAAAGAGCTTTTTATACTTCTCGTATGCTGCTTGAGTGATGCTGCAACCTCTCTATTAGGTGTTATATTCGGGAGCAGATTTCAACCAATTGCCATGACAGCCAGTTCATTTTTTAATTTCATGATGGTCATTATATGCTTTCCAGACTGGAAGCAAACAATCTTTCCATATCTGAAGCAACGATCCAGCAGGAATAGCTTGTAAGCAAAATCAGCATAACGTAGAAATGACAGCCCTGGCTGCAGTCGCGTGAAGTCGAATAAACGTTCGCAGCTTCAGTCATCAGAGATCAATTTCGTTAATAGAGGTCAACAGGACGTGTTACCTGGTAGTATATGTTAAACAAATTCTTCTCATAACAAACAACCGTAGTTTGAAGAGCCACGGTAGTCACTTGTTGATATCACTAAAACCATCTCACGAAAGCCTAAAAACGTTTTATCTTGATCAACATATCTATCAGAAAATGCCACGATCGGAGTACAGACAAAATTAAAATTGATAAAATTCAGTACGACTGTCGAATTATGCGATTAGGCGATCGATATATGAAAATTTTCATTGATAAATCAACAAAATATCACGAAAAGTTAAGATAAATTTGCCCGAGTAAATGGGAGAAGTTCGGTATTCAGAACAATATGGTAGAAAACGATAAAGTTTTTTTTTCCAAGTTTTGGGGATGTTTTAGAGCAAATCGTTCCCATGCCTTTGACTCACAATAACATTGGCTAAAGAATTTCGTAAGTATTGGTCCCAAAATGGTGAATCTGTTTTTAACAAAAATGCGCTCCTCCAAAACACAAATTTAAAATTTTTCAAGTTTAAATTCACGCTTTCTTGCATATAGTTTTAGTAGTTAGAATATTTAGTGCACTGCAAAACAAGTAAATATGCTGTTCATTGGCAATTACCTATATATATACAAAGTTCGAAACCGCCTTGTTGATAAGATTAATGCCAAATATGAGCTATAGATGGGCGGTGTGTTCCATCAACAGCCCATAATTGGCCACAAATTTTAGTCAATTTGAAGCTAAATAAAGTTTCCGTCAACGAGCAGCGATTTATCTGCATTTTTGTTACACTATACATAGCATATATGCTCCTTGGCATGCGTCTAATTACAATCTGTATTATATTATATCTGCATAGTTAAACATCAACGTGTCAGCTCCCGCATTATGAAAAATTCCACCATAATCAATCAGCACTTATGAATAGTCTACCAACAGCTACTGATACGGGGTCATTCAAAATGAAAATATAAACCATCAAATGTATCCTAAGCGAAAACCATTCTATAAACATTAATTTATATTACAGTAACTTGTTTAATTACGCACAATAAAGGTAATAACGAGCTTATTGATTATTAAAATTATCTCCAGGGTTAAAATATACTTTATTCCACCAAATATTCAAAATACAACAGAATTCACTTTATACAAGATTGTGAATGGCTCTCGACTCTATCGACAATGTGTATATTAAGTACTGTTCTTCGAATTTAATTACTAAAGAAATTAGAAAATTTAAAAATCAACAAAAATATATATTTTTTTAAAAAAACAATCGTTTATATATATGTGTACTTATACATCTAGGAATAAGGAAAAATTAGTAAATTGGTTAAAAAATGAATTGATTCTTTTATGCTCTGTAAATTATGATTGCAATAAAATAGTTTAGAGACTTCGCAATAGATCGCCTGCACACGTGTGCTGTCTGCTGTAAAAGGCGACTGAGCGTAAGAAGTGGTAGAAGAATAATTTACAACCGAACAAGAAAGAGACAACACTGTGACAAAAGTGCAGTAAAACCACTTCGCTTTCACAATAATTTTATTCGGTGATATTAAAATAAAGCTACAAATCGACTTTTTGCACAATTATGTGTTGTTGATGGAACGCACCGCCGATGTGTGTTCATCAACAGCCCATACTTGGTATTTATTTCATCAACAAGGCGCTTTTGAATTCTGGAAATATTCAATTACCGGGAATGAACAGTAAATTCACTGCATATTTTCCACTGTGACCCACTACCCCTTTTATAAACTCTACATGAAATGTTTATTCTTAGACTTCAATTGTTTTATTATGTTGTTGTTTCTTAGTTTGTGTTTTAAACTTTGCTTTGGAAGGAAAAGGGCTCCCCAAAGCATATTTCAGATCTTTGCTCTTTTGATTTTAGGGACATTGCTAAGACCATTAATTTTCCACCAATATTTAGGATATGTATCACAACCTCGCTGTACTTTTACCTCCTTTACTTATTCACGAACTATTGCATTTCAGATCGACGACCATCAAGTGTATCTCTGAGTCGTACAAATAACACTTTAGTGACCATGAGAGTCCGTGACGCACTTGAAACACAAAATCCGAGCAACGTCAATGGCAAGCTTGACTCTGATCCTCTGACGCCACCAAAATGCCACGAGAAGACTACCGTAATCTGTGACGCCGTTTCGACGCCACCGAGTTTGAAGAGTCCAGACAGCAATGGAAATATAGCAAACGAGCTTAACGTTAATTCAGTGGATGTAGACATAGATGGGAGTGAGGAACCTTTGATTGCATTGAGTTCACTACCTAACTCTATGTTATAGGGTGTGTAGGGTCATTTATTATAAATGTATACACCCCAAGTTATGTCCCTATAATGTTCCTGCAAAATTAAAATGCACAGTTTTCTGTGAGCAATATAATGTTGAAATCTGGTAAATGCCGTTGGTTTTTCAAACTGATGTGTATTCCAACGTTTTAAAGTGTAATATTATTGTGTTTTGTATCAAGTAAACAGGAAGTAGACATTAAATTTTTGTACCTTTTCGCAATTTAGATGCTTCTTTCCATATTGCTAAAAATGATTTCCTGTTTTAAAATACGAAACGGTGACCAAATTTTGTTTATAATTACATTATAAATTTGTATAAAATTTACAACAGATATTGTTGTCATGCATGTGACAATGATAGATCGTGACGGCGAGGCACGATCCATCATTGGCACATACTTGACAAAAATATTAATCAGTATGTTTTTTAAAACGTTAATTTGTATTTCAAAGGTCAAAATGAAGTTCCACGCATATTTTTGAGAACGTCACGTCATCGTTACATCAATATGACGTCATCAAGCATACAACGCATCCAACCTGATTGCGTTAGTTTGGACATGGCCATTGTACAAATTGAAATCAAATTTTTCTAGTCTATACTTATATTGTCAAAAATTTAAATTTACAAAGAATGTATTTGTTTTGAATTGTAATAAATTATTTTCAATTTTGTAACGCTGTAGAATTGTTAGAACTCCAGGGTTGGCATCATCATAGGAATAAAATTACAGATTATCGTACTCTGAACCGCGAGTTCACCTTCCTTTTTGTACCTATGTAATAGGATCCGTATGTGACTCTTGTCCCAAGAATTCTTGAATGGGAAAGTATTAAAGTCAAAAACAATAACAGCATGATCTCTTTCTACGCAGTTACAAGTCTATATGCAAGCTTTCGTTAGGTCAATTGCCTAACTTCTTCAGCCAAACACAAGATGTAACTCCTAAAACAGCGAATAAGCGAATTTTTTTGGCCTAACAGAAGCTTATAATTGAACTTTTTATTTTGTGGAAAAAGATTATCTTAGGATTGGATTCAATTATCCTGGGGGAGAAGAAAGCCTAGAATTCGGCTTATTCATATGGCGAACCACCTCATGCGGACACCATTTCCGAATCGGGTGAAGGTTTTTATCCTATAATATTTCTTACTTTTCATGCATGGACGTGGTTGGTGGAGGAAATCGTAACGAGTGCTTACTTGAATCACCGTGTACCGGCAGGTGGTCCAACAGACCCCTCGCTTAAAATCATCAGCCTTCATTGGATTCGAACCTACCAAGTATAATGATTCATTTAAGCGGTGTTTTTTACAGCCACCCATTTGAGCGGATCACCGTGAACAAAGTCTTGTGCCAACGGCCACTTTTAAGCAAACAGGGTTAGAGTTGTTGGAAAAATAAGATTTCCTGGTTCGGCCGAACCTACTCAAAGTTATCGCAACCGGGGCTGAGTGGTGGGCATGGATAAGCGGGGATAAGCCTGCAATGACAACATGATACCCACTAGGCCATCGTGCCCACATAATAATTTTTTTAAGTAAATCTCTGCTAGTTTTAATCTCAACACTGACTCTAAGGAGATGAATGCATTTATGAAGTTTTTCTTATTTAATTAACGGATTATTTATTTACGAAAAAAGAAAATTTAATTTCGTTAAAGCATGAGTCACTGACGGACCGCTCCTCGTCGACGCGATCCATCAGTGACTCATACTTAACAAACGTTGCTTGAAAAATTTTTCTGTCTAGGTTTTTCTTTTCTATAAAGAGTTTTTGAAAAAACTCTAAATTTTTATCAAGCAACTTAATCGCAAAATATGGTAGAAAACACGCAAGCGTTTCACATTGTGATAAATATGCGAAAAAGTCTTCGCTCTTTAACAGTAATTTTACTTGTGGCACTTAAATAAAAGCTTTAAAATTGACCCCCTCGGTCAGTTTTGATCTGTTGACAACACTTTTGACCTTTTGAAGAACTTGAAATGCCGTTACACATTTTTTCGAAGAACCTTCTACTTCCAAGAAAAAATGAATACAAGAGCTAATAAACTAGTTTTAATTAATTGATTCTGAAAATTTCGGGTTGGAGTCCCGGCCAGTCCGGCTCGTTAATCCATGCCCATCACAAAACTGGGGTGCAATGACTAGGGTAGGCTAAGCTGAACCGAGTCGAAAGATCAAATCCTTACAACAACTCTAACCCTGTCCGCCTATACGAGACCGCTGGTACCGGGATTTGGTCAGGGTAACTCTGCCCGTCTATGTGCAGAGCCTTGGTTAGGGCGTCCCACTTCAAGAAATGGCTATAAAAATGTAGGTCCTAAAAAGATCTTGTCTCAAATTTTTTTTTATATTTTCACCTCAATGAACGTAAGAAAGTGTTTCTTTTTTCATTTGTTTTAACGTAATTTGAAAAAATCAAGTAATATTGTCCTATGCGTCGCATATTGCTGGTACTATATTGGCTGTTAAGACCACAATACACGTGAAGTTGTCTTACCGATGCGTTGCATTACGTTTAGGGTAACAAAATAAAAACAGCAATTCACGTTCACATGCCTACAAAGCCCAAACAAAACAAAAAAACGAACCAAGCACCCTGCGTTAGCTTTCATAGCAAACCGTCCTGTTTCATTAAAAAACGTAAGTAAATGCATGCAGAGCATTGCGCTTGCGTAAAACGCGAGGGTAAAATAAAACAAACCTACAAAAAAACGCAACCTACGCAAACGTGTAGTGCGGCCTTAAGTTGGTTCATTTCGGACGCTGCTTCAGGCTTTGCTCCGAGTGAATTTAAGAAAAAAAATGTGTGAACGATTTTTTTTATTTTCATAGTTTCTGAAGTCACAGTACTTAGGATGTTATCGGAACCAAAAATTTGTTTTGTCGGTAATTCGCCATGATTTAGTGGTTAAACATGTTGGCCTCGCAGGTTGAAAATCTCGGGTCCGGGAACAGGCGAGTCCGACTCGTTAATCCATGCCCACCACCCAACCAATGGTGTAATAACTTGGGTAGGCTAAGCCGAACAGGGAAAGAACATATCTTCCAGGTAATTCTAATCCTGCCCGTCTGTAAGTGGCCGCTAGTACAGGGTCTTGCAAGAAGAGGCTATAAAAAATAGTTTCCGATACTTATTGTTATAGAAAGCAACGCACGCTCGCCTATACAACCACGTAATTAATTGATCGTAATAACATAATATTACATTTTACACAAAAGAGAATTAGCATTTTTGCTTGCATAATTTACATATTGAGCTAGAATTATGAAGATAATTATATTCGTGATTTTAAATAGCATACACCTCATGTACTGGAATATATATATTCTACAACAAAAGTGAATTTTAATGTTAAATTGCCAGAATTGAGTCTTAACAGGCTGAGTTGATTGATCGCAACAGGGTGCAATTGTGCACTGTATCAAAAGAACAGTAAATTTACTGTTCGTTTGAAGTAATTATACGATTTCAAAATTCAAAACTGTCTTGCTGATGACATTATGCCATCATGGACTGTTGATGGAACACACCTCGGCGGTGTGTTCCATAAACAGCCCATAGCTGGCCGAAAAAAAATTGATTTTCGAGTTTTATTTCAACATCACAAAGTAAAAATACTGTCAAAGATCGGCGATTTTACTCAATTTTTAATACTGTATGGATGTATCGCCTTGGCCAATACGCGCTCGCTTTATTTTGTGCTAATCCATACATGTTTGGAATATTTGCGAAAGTATTCAATCAAAAAATTCACGGTTTCCATTTTTTCCCAACGAACCCTTCGCATTATTTTTTCAATGTGTATAAAGGATTGTACGCTGCTGGGTTCGAGTGAATATTCTTTGCAAGCGACGCAGCAAAAACTTGAAAATGAATTCAACGGTATCCTCCAGCAGCAAGCGAGGTAATCTGGTTCTTGATGGGGACAGCGTGGAAATTTGGGCGACGTCGATTGCAATGGCCGCAGGATTTTTCGTGGTTACTACCTATGTATTGGTTCAACTACTTATTGACATGATTCAAAACGGTTTAGACTTCTCAAAAAACAAAAGTGCAGGAAAAAGAATTGGTTTGTGGCTGAAAGTGATTCGACTTGCATTGATTTTTATATCTGATATCAACTACTTGGACGGTTGGTTGATTCGAGTTCTTGTCGACCTTTACTATAACGACTACTGTACATTGTACAAGCGCTGGAGGATAGCATCAGGAAGCACCAATTTCATTCTCACATACGTAGCCATGTGGTTGAGGCATCGAGCGATTTACTCAATTCCTTCCATGTCACATTTGACCACTAAATTTACGCGCACAGTAAGCATCTTAGCTATTGTTTTGGCCATTTGTATTCCAATGGCAAACACGTCACTTGCCCTGTACAGTTTTTTGCACAAGGTTACAGCTATTGGTTGTCTTACTGTTGGATCAACAATATCTCTACAGGCACCATGGGTGCTTCTCAGTTTGTCATCAATATTCATGCAAATAATGATGTTAGGATTGTTTTTACATCCCCTACGAAGACATCAACAAGACATGGGTGGAGCTGCTAATAATCTGACACCTGTACTGCAGAGAGCATTTTACACTTCGTTGGTTTGTTGCGTCAGCGATACCACTGCTTCCATCATAGCCGCGACAATTGGTGGCTCGCTAACACCTGTCAGCATGAGTGTGAGCTCATTTATAAACCTGACAATGGTAATCGTGTGTTTTCCAGAATGGAAAACTACCGTTTTTCCATGCCGAAAAGATGAAACCGAGAATAAACGAAATTCTAAAAACTTGGATTGAAATCATCGAATGCCGATAAAACTATTTGACCAGATACTTCATTACCGCATAATGCACCGCCATCAACGAATCGCGCTGTCGATCCTTAGTAGTCAAGAATTACTTCTCGTTATATTTTTTATGATGATAAATCCAACTTTCTTAAGTGTAGTCAATGTGTTTTTATAATAATTATTTTTCCAGTGAAAAGAATAATATCGAAACACTTCCAGTATGTTTCCTAAATTAGGCTCAAGAAGCATTATATTCTGTGCGGGCCGAAGGCGTACAAAAAATTTTGAAGGTCTCATACTTTTTAAAGTTCTCAAAAAATTATTTTGGGAGTTTTTGGTTTGCCGTCGAGAAAATGGAGCATGTCCCATTCCGCATCAATTATTACGCTAGTGGTCACTGTGGCACATGCATGTCAAAAAACATTTTCGACCTTTTTTCGAATCTTTTAAAACTGAAATAAACTTTTGTGATGCATCTACTGCAGTCAGTTATAGTTTATGGGGAATTTCGCTGCGTACGAGGCTTTTTTCTTTAACTGGGTAAAGCGAAACGAGTTTACCATACAACTGGAAGAAGTATTACTACGTAAGATAGTTTCACTAGTGAAACTATAGGTAGTATCTTGATTAAAAACCAGGTATACAAGGTATCATCGTTTGGCTGCATTTTTAATTGATTTAAAGATTGAAACCTTCGGATAGTATATTTCAAAAGCTTTTTATAATGGAAATGTCATTTACCTACTTGCGCGAGTAAACGTGCGTTCATTCACCTCACACACTCGAAAAACAGTAAAAAATTAGGTGGTAGTTATACACAAGTAATAATTGACATTAGCAATAATATTTAGAAGTATCTTGTGATTGAAGTAAAACAAAATCAGCGCTGTGCTCAAACAAATGCAAGTTGAAAAATTTCCTCCAGTACAAACTGCCTTCGGACATAAAGCCGCCATAGGACAAATCGGACATAAAGCCGCCATAGACTGCTCTAGGCTAAAACTTGTTAATGCTCAAGGTAACTTATGTTATGCTCCTGATTGCTATACATTTGTCTAATTGCGCAGTTCATTACAGTTTTTATGCAGAAAGGGTGTCTAACATGTTACATGCAGCACGGACCAAGCTTTCGACGTTGACCAGTTCACTGTTTTAAAACGAGTATTTCTGCCTCGCACTAGATGATGTAGGAGTCCTGTCTATAAATATTTTCTTTAATCATTCGAAAATTGTTTCACCAAAATGTGTGTATTTCATTAGACCTTGAAACCCGACTGCTTTTTTTGATTGTAGCAAACGTATATAATTCAACTCGAAGAGATGTGGTACGGTCAAACAAGGTAGAAGTATTTTGAAAATAAACTCGGTAGGCTGGGTAAATTCCGTATTCTACCTAAATTTGCCAAACAACACTAGTATCTTTTGAGGATTTGCTGAACAATGATGTTGTTTGGTGCGATGTTTTAGTGACGAAATCGTATTTTTTGCTTGCTATCAATGTGTAATAAAAAATAATCGTTGTTGGCTGGCCCTCGATAAAAGTAAACTTTGGTCTCAATTTTTTTTCAGCGAGTTGTCACTTGTCTTTAGTCGACGACCGAAACGAAGGGAACTGCGGTATTACCTGATGATTTGAGCAATTAAAATATTTCGTCCGCTGATAAAAATATTTTGTAGCAGAGAGTTTACATGATTCTTAAAGACAATTACACCACAACTAGTATACGTAATTCTACACAGCCGAAGTTCTAAATAAAATATATTTCGTGTTGTTTTAAAGTGATTTAGCCCTTATCTATAAGAACAAGGCGTCAAAAACCTAATATTGAGGCGACATCAGGTAGAATAGTTTGATTCGAGTGTCCGAAATGTTCATGCCACTTTCTCGAATGAGCAGAAACTTAAAAATCATAAACACTGGTATTTCGAGCAATAATATTGGTTTTACTTTTTACTGTTTGGGTGTTACAGGCTGACCAAAGAGTGATATTTGAACATTCTAACCACAGTTACATTATGCAATATTTCCGATTCGCTAAATCTTCGTATGATTGAACCCATTTTTGGGTGTCTGAATAGCTGGCATTCTGCCAGCCCAGATGTCATGTGAACAATATTACGACAATACAACTTTTTCAACTCTCTTATTTCAGAATTACGGATACTCATAAACAGGCTTACATAATCGATTTAAGTCATATGCTCGATATTCACATAATCAGAATGGAGCGAAATTATGAAGCAATAATTAGGGATCAATTAAATCATTCCTTTATGTGTATTTCTAATGCGCCTCTAAGATCAATCAATCACAATACAATCAATTATCGAAAACCAAACTTTAGGACAAAGGGGCAAAGGGGAACATTGGGATCATAAACAACAGGATTGTTTTCACTAATCTTCACTTCGAAAGTTGACGTAAAAATGAATAAATCAATACTCACATTCACGTAGATGACAGCAATGGGTCTTCGACAGCGTGCATTACTATTTCAATAGTATTTTTCACAATAACGAGTTATATCGTGATTGTGCTGATTATGGATTTAGCCAATAATAGGATTGAAATAGGTAAAGGGCAAAGTGACGGGAAAAGAATCGGTGCATGAATGAAGATAGTACGACTGCTCCTAGTTATTGTCTCCAATATAACATACTTCATCGGTTGGTTTCTTCTTACTTTAATTGAGCTTTATTTCAATGATTATTGCCAGCTCCACAAACTATGGAGAATCGGTTTATTCCGCATCACTTTTCTACTCAGTTATTTGGCAATGTGGTTGAGGCATCGAAATTATTTACATTATTTCCTCTATGTCCTATTTGACAAACAGATTCACTCGCGCTGTGAGTGTAATTTCATTATGTTTAGCTGTCGCTATACCAAATATAAACGGCCTTATTTGCTGCCATATTTGCTGCTACAAGTGAAGTTACAATAGCCGGGAGTGTATTTGTGCGTTTCGCAATACCATTCCGAACGCAGTGGATTATCGTCGGCATGTCTTCGATTGTGATGCAAGGTATGTTATCGGGACTATTTTTCTATCCACTGAGGCGTCATCAAAACGACCCCTGCAATGCTGCCAGAACTCTAACGCCTGTTCTGCAAAGAGCTTTTTATACTTCTCGTATGCTACTTGAGTGATGCTGCAACCTCTCTATTAGGTGTTATATTCGGGAGCAGATTTCAACCAATTGCCATGACAGCCAGTTCATTTTTTAATTTCATTATGGTCATTATAGCTTTCCAGACTGGAAGCAAACAATCTTTCCATATCTGAAGCAACGATCCAGCAGGAATAGCTTGAAAGCAAAATCAGCATAACGTAGAAATGACAGCCCTGGCTGCAGTCGCGTGAAGTCGAATAAACGTTCGCAGCTTCAGTCATCAGAGATCAATTTCGTTAATAGAGGTCAACAGGACGTGTTGCCTGGTAGTATATGTTAAACATATTCTTCTCATAACAAACAACCGTAGTTTAAAGAGCCACGGTAGTCACTTGTTGATATCACTAAAACCATCTCACGAAAGCCTAAAAACGTTTTATCTTGATCAACATATCTATCAGAAAATGCCACGATCGGAGTACAGACAAAATTAAAATTGATAAAATTCAGTACGACTGTCGAATTATGCGATTAGGCGATCGATATATGAAAATTTTCATTGATAAATCAACAAAATATCACGAAAAGTTAGGATAAATTTGCCCGAGTAAATGGGAGAAGTTCGGTATTCAGAACAATATGGTAGAAAACGATAAAGTTTTTTCTTTCCAAGTTTTGGGGATGTTTTAGAGCAAATCGTTCCCATGCCTTTGACTCACAATAACATTGGCTAAAGAATTTCGTAAGTATTGGTCCCAAAATGGTGAATCTGTTTTTAACAAAAATGCGCTCCTCCAAAACACAAATTTAAAATTTTTGAAGTTTAAATTCACGCTTTCTTGCATATAGTTTTAGTAGTTAGAATACTTAGTACACTGCAAAACAAGTAAATATGCTGTTCATTGGCAATTACCTATATATATACAAAGTTCGAAACCGCCTTGTTGATAAGATTAATGCCAAATATGAGCTATAGATGGGCGGTGTGTTCCATCAACAGCCCATAATTGGCCACAAATTTTAGTCAATTTGAAGCTAAATAAAGTTTCCGTCAACGAGCAGCGATTTATCTGCATTTTTGTTACACTATACATAGCATATATGCTCCTTGGCACGCGTCTAATTACAATCTGTGTTGTATTATATCTGTATAGTTAAACATCAACGTGTCAGCTCCCGCATTATGGGACAATTCCACCATAATCAATCAGCACTTATGAACAGTCTACCAACAGCTACTGATACGGGGTCATTTAAAATGAGAATATAAACCATCAACTGCATCTTAAGCGAATACCATTCTATAAACCTTAATTTTTATTACAGTAACTTGTTTAATTACGCACAATAAATGTAACAACGAGCTTATTGATTATTAAAATTATCTCCAGGGTTAAAATATACTTTATTCCACCAAATATTCAAAATACAACAGAATTCACTTTATACAAGATTGTGAATGGCTGTCGACTCTATCGACAATGTGCATTTTGTCAAGCACGAGCCACTGATGGATTGTCAAGACAGGCTTTGAGAAACTATTGCTGACTGGAGAAACTAACTGACAACAACTTGCATGACAATATATGTTATATAAGTAACATGAAACATAAAGATGGTCTCTACAATATCGATATCGGAGGGTGCCAAACATCGAAAAAATGTATAAAGCCCTTATATATATATATATATTCACCAAATACAAAAAAAGTGCTGGAAATAGGATATCTAGCAAAATCAATAATAATTTATTTTTGTTTCATTTGCCGTGTCGGTTTGAATTCCCACTTAAATCATTGACATAACATATGTACATAACATAACATATTAACAATTAAAAACTATTGTCTTCCATCCATTATATACTGCTTGATTTCACCATTCTATAAAAGAGGATATCGTTTCTAGTTCTGAAATAAAAAAAAATATTTCAAGTAAATATAGAGTACGTCTTGAATTTTGCGAACTAACTACATAAGGACGAATCGGATATTTAACTGATACCTTCAGCATTTTCGTTTCGGTATTTATTTTACCAAATGTTTTCTTTTTACTCAACAAAACAATGTAATGCAATATGATTATCCTGTGGGGGGGGGAGTTGTGAACACATGAATTAACGAGTAGGACTCATAGGAATCTGGAATAAAACTCGAGTGGGGACTGGGGTGATGTGGTAGATGCCCCCACCCCCCTCCCCCGAGATACTAGCTCTCGGGGATATACAATGAAATTACAAAGAAATGTTTTACAGAATTCAAAAGATAGAAGATCCAATGTTGACAAATGTCCATCAAGTCAACTAAAACGCAATTTTCCACTCTCTTTTCTTTTTAATCCCCGCAAATGCTGTCATACACAAAATTTATTTGAATCAGAAAGTTTTTGCCTGCGGTGCACATTATGTCGTCATTAATTTTACAAATTTCCCCTCCCAGAAATTCTAAATTTGATATCACGAAATTGAAAACCTTTTTTGAAAGATAATTATATCCATAATTTGAACTGAGACATTACACCGTACAATCGTAAATTAATTGTGGTATATCATACCTTGACCTTGATTTGAATGTGATTGACCTCCGTTGCGACCACAACACTTATAACATATACAAATACAGGTTACACAGATTATCAAAAAGACTGCCACAAAAACCGCAATATCAGAGAAGAAATATCTAAAAAATGAAGACACAATAAAATGCTATTTGAAGTTTTTCCTGAAATTCCAATTACTAACAAGATAGATTCGATTCTATTCAGTAAAAGAATATCTAATCATATTTAGGTCATTAGTTGGTTCTTTTTAGGCATTGATTAGGGGCTTGCTCAGAGTGAATTTCAATAAAAAAACAATTCATTTATATATATATATATAGCCACTCGTTGGAGTGAGTCACCCTAGCCAAGGTCATGTACCAGTGGCCTCTTGTTTGGACAGGGTTGAAGGTCTTAAAAAGATACGATCTCTCCGATTCGGGTTAGCCTACCCAAAGCATTATAGCCATGGGTTCAGTTGTGGGCATAGATTAACGCCGGGACTCGAACTCGAGTTCTTTAGCCTGCGATACCAATATGATAACCATTCGGCCGTCGCACCCGCGTTAAGCGGCTGAGTCTCTGATAGAACGCGACACGAAGAGGCAGATTAGGAGCATCAGAAAATTTAGACCCGTACAAAGCATTTGAAATTTTTGGCTCAGATGTGACACATAACGATAGCATCAACGTGCCATGATTGATCAAGTTGAAAATTATTCTGCCTTAACGGTAGTTTGAGGATTTGTATTTTCAACTTGTTCAAACTACATCTCTTGCGTCAACATTAGCAATCTTTTATCAAACCTGATCCACAGAGGGACCGCGCCTCGGCGACCATTAGTCACTTATGCTTGAAAAACGATGTTTTGAAAATTATTTCCTACTCAGAGTGATGTCTTTATCCGAGCAGTCAGGTATTCTAAAATTATTTTTTTATCGATTATTTTTAAATTGATTATGTAAGATAATCATGATATAAGCCAAATATTACGTTGTAGAATTTGTCATGAATAATGACCTTTTTGTAAAATGAGCAAATTATTTTCAAATATCAGCCAATTCGTTCAATTACAATATTGTTCTTATTATATTATGAATAATGAATGCCCGTTTAACGAAACAATAAGGTTACGTACTTTAAATCATTTAATTCAGAAACACAAAGTTTAGATGTGTCTGGAATAAATGAGCCAAATCAGCATTTATATATTATATATATATATATATATATATACATCTATTTGCTTTACTTGGCGTGCATGATAATTTTCTTCTTTATTTAGGAGACTTTTTTTCGACAGCAAATATAGGTATTTAGACAACTCCAATGTCCTCATTTAACACCGGCATACGTAATGCTGGAGTCACGGCCAGATATATGGCTCAACAAAAAGTCACCCAAATATTTTCGATTTGTATATTTCAATGTTATTTTTTAATTTCTGCATTTGGGCGACATTGTCCACATTTGGGGGACGCTGTAAAGAGAGTGGTGAGAGGTGAGTTTTCCCCTCTCACAAACTGGAGAGTGAAATGGAATGACTCCAAAGATGTTTTTAAGGATCAAGTAGTTTATGTTCAGCCATAAATGTATTTTCTGCTTCTACAAGTTAAACATTAAAATTCCTGTTGTATACCAATTTTAAGCTCTTCCCGAAAAACTATCAAAGAAAATAAGAATGGAAAATTCGATTTTATTTTCATATTTGCGCAGGCAGAATGAAAATGTAAAACAGCCATAAATAACTGGTGCGTATTAAAGTTGTGAGGAAAATTTTCACGCCCAAAAGTAGGGCTCCAAAATATTTGCTTCGATTCGCGATAAGCTAAATAATCAAAATCTAAAATTTGACCATATTAGGCAAAATATTCAGGCACATATGGCACGAAACAACTTTTGTATACGTTTTTTGTTCTGTACACTGTACAGTGAAATAGAAAAAACTAGTGATTACGGTTAGATTCCATAATATCGATTGATAAATGCTGATTATGATTTAAACATCTAGTCCAGTAAAAAATACTGTGAAAAACCCAAAAACCTTCAAACAATTGGTCTAAAGCTCCCATAATAGGAAGGAAGGAGCCTAAAAGTCATAAATTTCGTGATATAAGGCATTTACAAAGCTGGTCAAAGGATTGTATGTTGCCTAAATGTGCTTTTGACTGCATTACGTTACAATAAGACGCATTTCGTGTTCCCGAGTAGTAGCCTGATTCTTTTTCATACAGTTATATGCTAACCCCAGCTGGTCATTTTGGGAACGTAAGTCTGGTTTTAAAAAACTTTTAATATGTTGGAAACAAGTAATACATAACATGTAATATATGTAAAAATCAGCGAGTATTTCATGTCCAAATTTATTTTTTAGAATGTATGCGAAATAGTAAATATTCGCTTTTGGCAATCCCGACTAGCCAGTTTATTTTCATATTGAGTAATTAGCCGACTACTTTTTTATGCAAATTTAATTCATTTGAAGCAAGGTTGGAAGTCGCACTTGAAAGGAACCAATTAATGACTACTAATATGGCAAAGAGCTGCTACAAAATCTGCAGAACCAACATTCAAAACAGACCTGAACAATTTTAAATTTTACAGTAAATGGTATCTGCCCTGGATGATATAAAAAACCTACATTCTAAACCTGGCACCCAACCAGCAAACATGTTAGAAGCTTTTTTGAATCATACTTATATACAAATGCGAATCACTGTTATGGATTCTTGAATATTCAACAGACTTCACTAATTGTGAGTGTGGTATTTGCATGAGAAATATGAGTTTTTCATTAAACCCAATGTTGAATGCATCACGAAATATTCGAATTTGATTTATAGTTTATTTTTTTGGACCAATATGTCCAGGCTGTGGCAAAATCTTAATATTAATCCCGAAATTAGAATCGGTATTTATCATTTAATGAAATTATACTAATTCAGTGATTAGTCCAGTCAAACTACATAACGACCCTTGAAAATGGTCTAAAGCTGATTTTTACATATTATGTAGCCAAAGGCTTGTTTTCCAACATATTAAAAGTTTATTAAAACCAGACTTACGGCACGTTCCCAAAATTCATATTATGACGTCATCTTTTTGGGGAGCTTTAGACCAATTTTTTGAGGGTTTTTCGGTTTTTCACAGTATTTTGACTGGACTAGATGTTTAAATCATAATCAGCATTTATCAATCGATATTATGGAATCTAATCGTAATCACCAGTTTTTTATTTCACTGTATAGTGTAATAATATGCAGCGGCGGTGGAAAGATTTTGTCCTATTTTCAATCACAAAGTCATCATTTGCCAAAAAAACGTATACAACAGTGGTTTCGTGCCAGATGTGCATGAAAATTTTGCCTAAAATGGTCAAATTTTAGATTTTGATTATTTAGCTTATCGCGAATCGAAGCAAATATTTTGGAGCCCTACTTTTAGGCGTGGTAAATTTGCTCATAACTTTAATTCGCCCCAGTTATTTATGGCTGTTTTACATTTTTCATTCTGTCTGCGCAAATATGACAATAAAATCGGATTTTTTATTCTTATTTTCTCTGTTTGTTTTTCGAGAAGCGCTCTAAATTAATACACAATAGTAATTTAATGGTTATCTTGTAGAAGGAACCCGAGAATACATTTATGGCTGAACCCATCTACTTGATCCCTAAAAACATCTTTGGAGTCATTCCATTTCACTCTCCAGTTTGTGAGAGGGGGAAACTCACCTCTCACCGCTCTCTTGACAGCGTCCCCCAAATGTGGACAATGTCGCCCATATGCAGAAATTAGAAAATAACATTGAAATATAGAAATCGAAAATATTTGGTCCAGCATGACGTCTGACGGTGTTAAATAAGGGCATTGGAGTGGTCTAAATAGCTATATATGCTGTAGAATAAAAGTCTCCTAAATAATGAAAAAAATTATCATGTACGCCAAGTACAGCAAATAGATGTATATATATATATATTATATTGAAGCATATATATTAAAATCTTACTCATAATGACAGCAATAACGTTCGACAGGACTTTCAGTACAGCATCGTTCTTCACATAATAAATCTTCCCCACAATATTCTTCAGCTAAAAATGACAGCCGTGTCACGATCAAAAAACATATCTAGTTTGGGTTACATGAAATACGAGTAGGGCTGGAAAAAAACGAATCTATCAGAATTCGAATCAGATCCCGATATTCTATTTGAATCGATTCTCATCTTAAATCCCAAATCGATTTCAAATGTTTTTGCCCCATATTGAAATTTTCCCCTAGAATCATTACCCCGAAATTAGTCGCGAATTCACTGAATATTGATGTAAACAAGGCACCCATGCCAATTTTATTTCTATCCGCAGTTCATCTTTGAAATATCAAACAAATTTTTCGTTTGAAGTTTATTCGAATCACCGAATCGAATTGCCCATACCCAAGTAGGAGTAAAAGAGATTTTGATTAATTGTGATTAGGGAAGGCCAAAACTGAATATCTCCGATTTCGAAATTGAGCAGTACAATTTTTGATGATCGAATCGAATATTCGAATCATAGTCGTTGCATAAACAAACAAAGATGTCTTTGACTAAAATTTAGGATCGATAAGGTTTTCATTTATATACTGCTGGAGAGAAAAGTCGGGGATTCAGCTTAATAATATAGTGAACCTCGACCTCTCGCGCAGATAGATACCAGTTCTGAATCGGTGAAGATTTTTGGCTCGTCATATTTCTTATTTTTCCTGTGAGCCGGCGGAAGCCGCAAGTAATGCTTACGTGAACCACATAGCACCGGCGAGGCGCTGACCTCACGCAGAAAAACATCATCACTCACGGGATTCAAACTCGCGCCGTGGCGATCAGAGATGCGTAGCTCAAAGCGTACTCCCAACCTTTTTACCTTTTTTATATGCAGTTTGAAAACATTCCCATTTTTAAGGCTGTTGAATCTAATGCGCTGGAAAAATCAAATCAAATATTTTGGACAGCCGACGAATGGTGTTGTTCGAATAGTATCGCAATCAGTATTTTATTTTGTTAGGCATGTGCCACAGATGGACCGCGTTTAATAGACGATGAATAAATATAAATGTAATAAATATAAAGTTTCCTTGTTGTTTTTACTCTAGACACTTTTGTAAATAGTTGCTTCGTAAGTTTTTGTTAGTACTTTGTTTAAAATTTTACAATTTTATCTGGTAAACTCAAATACATAAGAAAAATTTTCCAGCACTAGTATTCACCTTTACAATGCTGTATTATTTCGATAAAAACCAGGTATTTCAGTAATATATTCCAATTCGTCGTGTAAACCATGTTCAACTCAACCTTCAACAATGTTATATCCTAATGTATTAATTAAACAGTTTGATGTGGCGGAAGCTTTGAAAAGAAAAGAGAAAATGAAGCCTATTCTGCGAAAAAATTTATTAGATGTATGAATATGAATTAATTTGATTTTTTGATGTATTTAAGGTGTGAATCCTCAAAATTTCCCCTCTACTTTCGCTCGTCTCCCATATGAAAGTGAAGAAACCCATTGTTAAAAGTCACAAGAACTGTGTTAACAGACTGCGTAAGGCGATATTTTTTCAATGCACTCGAAAGAGCTAAAATAAATTTGGCCAAAATAAAAATATTGTGTTGCTAAATTAGAAAAATCGCACATCATTTCGTCAGGCACATCATTTCATCAAGTTCCTGTTCCTGTGACAAATAAATTATTGATTCGTATATTTTGTGCTCCGGTCCAGTTTGAATCACCGAATCGAATCAACCTGACATAATCTATTTGGTGGTTTACTAAATAAACTCTGACTAAATGCTCTGGCTATAGTAACGAAATATCGACCCAAAATACTCTTTTTTCAAAAATGCATTGGTACTGTACAGTTGGCAAATTGTATACACAAGTACCTTTAGTTCGCCGAGTTTATTTTTAAAGTTCTTTTATCTAGTTTCAAGGATATATAACTTATCTAGTTCAACTTTTGCCAAGTTTTCTGTTAGATATTTTACCTAGTAAATATACCATTGATTATGAATTTGAAACTCATATGTCAAGCCCTCGGAATGAGGTAAAACAAACACCGTTTGTTGAGATAATAGAAAGCTAATTATCTAATAATCCTTTTTTTTTTAATTGTATACTGTATTACCGATTTTGCACAATCAAAGTGAAATTCCCTATATCTGGATTATTTATTATTATCTTTTTAAAAAATCAAACAAAATTAAAATGATATTTTTGTTTATCTAATAGACTGTTGTTAAACCGTCATGCGGTGCTCGAGAAATTCGGCGTTTTGTTAAGAAAACTTCACAATAACTGTAAAATTGCACGTTGATTTTGCAATTATACTCACCGAAGAATGTTTGCTGTTCAACTTGCTGAAGGACTCGAAAGATATCACGGTTGCGTCGTTACTTAGAATTATATGTAATCTATTTCTAACCGATATTTGCTTTTTCTTAATTACGAGTGTCTTCAGGGCGCTATACAAGCTTTGTAAACTTAAGGATAGTGCTCGTTTCGTTCACACTCTGAATAGGCATGCTACCACAAGCAAAGCAAAGCTATGCAGACGTGTATTCTATTGGTGACAACCTTGTTTTCACCTGGATAAGTAAAACGAATTTCCAGGCAACTGGGTAAAGTATTACTAGGTTACCTAGTTGCACTCTAAAAACTAGATAGTACCTACATTAAAAAACGGACAAACGTGGTAATCGTTATTTTACTGCATTTGAGAAATTTTTTTGAACTCACCGAATTGTCTATTTCCAAACCTCTTTCCTCCTCTAAAGTTTTATGGTAAATAAAATATCGCAGGATTTTGGAATATCCGATTCCTACGAAAATAGGTTGTCCAATTTACTGTAAAACAGGACAGAAAATTTACAGTTCTTTATTAGTAAACTTATATTTCCAAAATTTAAAACGCGTTGTTGGTGAGAGTTGAGCCATTTATAGGCCATTGATGCGCACACACATCGCTGGTGCGTTCCATCAACAGCCTATTATCGACGGCAAAAGTTGATTTTATAGATTTATTCGCTCATAGACCATTGGATTAATATTAGCGTCAAAAAACGACGATTACATTGCGCTTATCTCAGTGAAGAGTTATTTGTTGTAATTACCTTTTTAAGTGAACCACCTTGAACCTTGAACAAAGCCCCTCTATACACTTGTATTCAACAACAGATTAACAATGTTAATGTTGTAAGAAGGAAATGACGTTTTCTGTTGCACCAAACGAATCGCCAACCATGAAGGCCATTGCATTCGGTTCTTATATTCTTTGTGTATATATATATTTTTTATAGCCACTTTTTTGAGTGGGTTCTTATATTCTTTGTATATATATATATTTTTTATAGCCACTTCTTTGAGTGGGTCACCCTGTCCAAGGCCCTGTAACAGCAGCCACTTATAGGTGGACAGGGTTACGATTACTGGGAAGATATGATCTTCTCCTGTTCGGCTTAGCCTACCCAAGTTATTACACCCTGGGTTGAGTGGTGGGCATGGATGAGCGAGCCGGACTCGCCGGGGCTCGAACCCGAGATCTTCAACCTGCGATGCCAACACGTTTAACCACTAGGCCATCGCGCCCACTATATACATGGTAAAATAATAGAGTGGCGTTGTAAAATGGCACTGGGTACTTACCTCAAATCAAGAACATAGAAATTACTTTGAATGGTTAATAAACTCAAAATCTATGTTCTATTTTTTTCTCATCTAATATTACTTGCCGCGTAAACGCTGCTCAATCTGCGTTTTGAATATATATATATATATATATATATAAAGTTTATCAAGCTAATATGCTTGTTAAACCCAAATTTTAGATAGGATATCAGATCGGCAAAAGTAATGCTATCGATATACACTCTATGCAAACAACAGTCAATGAAAGTTAATTTTAAATATATTGAAATTACAAAAAACAAACTTAAATAAATACACGCCAAACAAATAAAGCAGAAAATCTATAAAATTTAAAAAACAAATGAACGAATATGACACATACGATTTCAGGCCTAAAGTAAGCAAATTAGACCACAAAATAAGCAAATATGTACACGACGTGAAAAATCATTTGTACAAAGGCGTTAGAAAAGAATCCGACTATGATTACCGGGACTGTTGATGACGGCATATTAGGGCAAGTATCTAATTAGCCAAAATGTGCTTAAATACTAAGGTTCGCCAGAGGCTCGCAAAAATATTCAAGTAACAAGCACATATTCTGCTGCTTTACCGAATGAGGATGATGGTAGGCATAGCTATAGTCAATAATTAATGTGAGGGGATATTGTATTGGTAGATAAAAATTTTGTAGTGTGATTCATTCCAGTCGCCATATTGTATGTTGCATCGAAAAAAAAATTTGAAAGAAGGTGTAATTTTGCTGCGGAATGAAGAAAAATGTAGAAAAAACGCGCTAAAGCCGCAAGCATTTTTATTGGGACAATATTTCGGGTACAAAAAACTGGCATTTTTTATTCCACTAATTGGTGCAGCAGGAGTGATCGCTTCGCTGGAGAATTTGACGTCCTAAAACATTCCCATAAAAAATACATAAGCTTGTAATATTCAGGTTGAAAAACCATAATATTTGTCATAACTATTACTATTCCGCTAACCCTGCATGTCGTAAGAGGCTACTAAAATGAAGAAGTGGAATGAGGAAGTGGTAGATGGTTCATCGCCCAGGGCCAACACCACCCACCGCTAGTTGGTTTTTTTTAGACACTGTTTTCGGCCTTGCTAAGAGTGAATTTCAATGATAAAAAAATCCCATTCAGTTTTATAATCCCACACACTTGTATAATCCATTGTTGTTATTTGGAATGTTGGCATAGGTGGAGATTCTAAAACGGTAAGAATAGGAATTTCGCAATATGGAGGAAGTTCTGAAACAGTTGGTATCGAACTTCTCAATTGCTTTGAGACTCAGACTGTTGAGGTTCTGAAACAAATATAACCCATTAAAATATATCTGCAACCATACCAGCCATGAATAGTGTTGTCAATCTAAGTAATACCTAGTTTACCCAGAGTTTATTATCAATTACTTTTACCTAGTTTAAAAAAATATATTTACCTTACCTAGTTGTACTTTTACTTATTTTTCTGTTTCAAATTTTACCTGGTAAATTTACTTGTACTTGCGTATTGCGGAATTTGCCTGTGTGTGATAATGGGCGACAAAACATATTTTTTCATTGAAATTCGCTCCAAACAAGACCGGAAGCAGTTCTTAAAAGGGCCCTATTTTAGCCCTTGTCGATAAATTTTAATGACTTTCACTTGTACCCTCCAAGGAATATATTATATGTTCGCAAAAATTGCAACAATACAAACAGGTTAATTTTAATTTCGATATCCATTGTAAAAATGCATGAATTAAGTTGTAAAATTAAACTGGATGCGGATGCTTTTCTGTTTGCGAAGTAAACATCGCCAAACATAGGCGCTATTGACTGTTTGCATTTGGTTGATACCGGTAATTAATTACTGACTGATACCTGGCGACCATTAGCTGATTTGTGTATTGCTGTCAAAGCAATGTCATCTGCAAATATATATTATCACTTAATAATAATATTGCAACATATTATAATAATCAGTCACTTAATTTATTGTTGAAGTTTTGTCATAGCGACAAAAGACAAGCACACAAAAATATCCGATAGATAATAAAGCAAAAACTTTCAAAATTAAACAATCATAGCAACATGTCACAGGAATTAAAACCACAATTCAACATATCGTAAAGAAAAAATTCTATATATATATATATATATATATATATATATACATCTATTTGCTGTACTTGGCGTACATGATATTTTTTTCTTCATTTGGGAGACTTTTTTTCTACAGCATATATAGCTATTTAGACCACTCCAATGTCCTTATTTAACACCGTCAGACGTCAGGCTGGAGTCACGGCTAGATATACGGCTTAACAAAAAATATAATCTGAATGTCTGCCAAATGAAGTCGCCCAAATATTTTCGATTTCTATATTTCAATGTTATTTTCTAATTTCTGCATTTGGGCGACATTGTCCGCATTTGGGGGACGCTGTCAAGAGGCTGGTGAGAGGTGAGTTCCACCTCTCGCAAACTGGAGAGTGAAATGGGATGACTCCAAAAGATGTTTTTAGGGATCAACTACTTGTGTTCAGTCATAAATGTATTCTCTGCTTTTTTCTACAAGATAAACATCAAAATCCTATTGTATACCAATTTTAAGCGCTTCCCGAAAAACGATCAGAGAAAATAAAAATAAAAAATTCGATTTTATTGTCATATTTTCGCTACAGGCAGAATGAAAAAATGTAAAACAGCCATGAATAACTGATGCGTTCTAAAGTCCTGCGCAAATTTTTGAGAATTTTCCACGCCTAAAAGTGAGGCTCCAAAATATTTGCTTCGATTCGCGATAAGCAAAATAAAAAATTTCACCATATTAGGCGAAATTTTCATGCACATCTGGCACGAAATTGCTTTTGTACAAGTTTCTTGTTTTTTTTTATTTGCAAAATGATGGCTTTATGATTAAAAAGGGCGAAAAATGTTTCCACCGCCGCTGCATAATATTACACTATACAGTGGATAAAAAAAAAAATTATTACGGTTAGATTTCATAATATCGACTGATAAATATTTATGATAAGTACTGCTGATAATTTAAACATCTAGCTAGTCCAGTCAAAATACTGCGGAAAGCCCAACTATCGCCAAAAAATGGTCTAAAGCACCCCGAAATGATGACGTCATAATAAGAAGGAAGGAGACTTTTCATTCACAAATTTCGTGATATAGAGCATTTACAAGGTTGGTCATGGGATTGTATGTTGCCTAAATATGCTGTTAACTGCATAACGTAACGATAAGGGGCATTTCGTATTCACAAGTAGTATCCTGATTGTTTTTCATATAGTTATATGCTAACCCTAGCTGATCATTTTAGGGAGTTTCCGTAAGTTTGATTTTAGTAAACTTTTGTTATGTTGAAAACCAAGCCTTTGGCTACATAATATGTAAAAATCTTTAGACCATTTTTCAAGGGTCAATATGTAGTTTGACTGGACTAATTACTGAAGTAGTTTGATTTTTATATGGTAAATACCGACACTAATTTCGGGATGAATATTAAGATTTTGCGACAGCCTGGACGTGTTGATTGAAAAAAGTAAATAAATTATAAATCAAATGCAAATATTTAAAAAAAATTATATGCATTGAAAACACAAATGCGATTAAATATTTATATTAATTTGGATATATGTCGAAATTTAATACTCATTTTCGTGATGGATTCAACATTGGGTTTAATGAAAAATTCGTATTTCTCAAACAAATAACACACCCACATTTAGTGAAGTCTGTTGATATTCAAGAATCCATAACAGTGATTCGCATTTTTATTTTTAGCATGATTAAAAAACTTATAACATGTCTGCTGGTTGGGAGCCAGGTTTAGAATATACCTAACATATTTCATGTCCATATAAGAGGTAATAAAACTCTTGATTCAAAAAATGGTAAATGGTTTTAATATCATCCACCATTCACTGTATATTTTATAATTGCTCAGTTCTGTTTTGAATGTTGATTCTGGAGTTTTTGTAGTAGCTCTTTGCCATATCAGTAGTCAATAATTGGTTCCTTTTAAGTGAGGCTTCCGACCTTGCTTAGAGTGAATTAAATTCGCATAAAAAAGTAGTCGACTAATTACTCAAAATGATTCAATATGAAAATAAACTGGCTAATCGGGATTGCCAAAAGCGAATATTTACTATCTTGCATACATTCTAAGAAATAAATTTGGATGAGAAATATTCGTCTAAAATTCTTCTAAATTCTAACATTTTGAACTCGGCAATAATTTGATGAAAAGCAGCATTCCAACTTTGTTAAAAAAATATAAATCCCAATGTCTTGAAATTTTCGATTATAGAAAATATTTCCTTTATTTCGAGGAAATACAATTGTCAATTATCTTCAGGTTTAAGTGACAAAATCAACATATGTTTACATGCAACTAATCATCGATTAAGTTCCTATTTCTATTTTCGGACTTCGGATATAGTTGTTGGCAGGGTGGCAGAGTCTTGATTTTCTTCGGGTGGACGAAATAAAATGTTTATATCATTTTCCTCATATGGCTATAAAAGCTTCAAAGCCAAAAACACTGCTATTTCATGGCAGTATTGCCAATTTTAAAGCTCCTAATTTAGTTTCGTTGCTACCTAAATTTGCGCATTTGCTAAGTTTACTTCTGATAGAAACCTTTCCTCTCGGGTGTATAAGTATTAGAGTAGTTGATATTCTGCCAGTCTGGTTGTTAGATCATGCGAAATTGCGCAAAAAAGCAGTCAGTCACTTCGACAAATGGTTGAGTCCAAGGCCTTGATGAATTAAAGGCAGACATCCATGCTTAGTGATCAGTACTTCGCAAAAAACAACAGCACGCTCTCATACAATTCTTTTATGAATGGAAACATAGAATTGGGTTTTACTTTCTCTATGAGTCAACACTTGTCTATTTGACTTTAACTAAAACCAGTTATGTTTGTAAACTTATGTGCTTTTCAATAATCAATGGTTGTCACCAGGTAGACTCGTGTTTTATTTTGGTATGCTCATCTGATGAAATACAAGCAATGTCATTTGCTGAGCTTTCGAAAAAGAATAGAGCTGATCTGGAGATTTTCAGACATTCGAAATGTAGTGAAATTAAATCGTTTTGTGCTTTTCAATGTTTCATGACCAAGTTGAACAGGCAGTCCTTATTGTATCCCCTTCGATCAACACGTTTGCTTTTATGAGAAATAGCTATTCTCCGTAATATATTTGAAAATTGTCTCTTTTCGTGAGTGATCATTCTCAGATCTATTGCGGCAATGTTGAAGATTTGTATGTAGATTGTGAAGAACATAGATATCATTATTCTTTATCAGGAATATCTGTACCATCATAATCATACAACCCCATTGCTGTTTAGACCTGTCAAAATATTAATGAATATTCAAAATAAATGAACCTAGATATAATAAATAGGTTATATAAAAACAAGATGAAATACTTAGAATGTATAAATTGATCTAATTATAATACTTTCATTTAATATTTCAAGCTACTGGTACTCTTGGAGGTAGCGTAAATATATTGCGAAAAAATGATGCGTCTATTACCAACAAAACAGATATGTTTCAAAAAAATACCAGAACAAGGGGAAATGACCTGTTATATATACAGAATGCAAAAACACTGAATAAATAATTGTTGAAGATCAGAGTAAAAAACGTACCATGTAAGAATGTCATTATAATCCTTCTCTATTTGATATATGTAGGTCTGTAGTTCTATAATAATAGCCATAGAGCACTACACCAATGATGATGTAACCTGATGAACTAAGCGCATAATCCCTTTCATCTGACGAATCCCCAGTCAGAATAGGAGAATCTCAGAGCGTTTGTGCAAACTGATGTAATGTAACCAATACACCCAATGTAATCGTTATTCTTCAATTAGCACAACAGCAAATCTGAGAAAATACATATTGATGATTCAGACTTTCTTAAGATTCTTTTTATGCAACATAGAGCCATGTAAAAGTGAATGTCAAACACCCATGATGATGGAATGCTGAACAATAAGAGAACTTCTAGTTGCAGTAATTCAGTTTCTCGCGCAAATAAGTTGAACATGCTCAAATATCAGACATAAAGTAATTGAAATAAACATTGTTCTGACTGGGCGAATCAAACAGTTTCTGGTCAGCACAGTCAGTAAAATCAATGCAGAATATGTTTCAACCTGTGATTTTGGATGATCCAGCTACCAGGTTCAGTTTCAAAGTGGTATGATTACGCACGAGGATTGCTGGACATAATGGCTACTCAATAGGAGCTTTAGGTAGATGTTAATGTCGGCCCCGGTTATGACTACCCCTACGAATGATGTATGCCACTTTATCAGTGTTGGGAATGAGTCACTTCACTTCGAGTCAAGGTAAAGAACACGAGTTACGAGTCCCAGGTTTTAGCAAAATTTAAATTTCCGAGTCACAAGTCAAGTCGCGTCATACATTTACGAGTCGCAAGTCGAGCCATGTGCCGATTTCTAAATCCATTTAACAACAGTGACAAATTGTTGACCAACGCGGATTTCACAGCAGGTTTAAGGTGATGCATTATACACTTCTGAGAGGCGCCTTTTCTTCTCTGATCATTAACACAACAGCAGACGACCTGCTTTTTCAGGAGGATAATTCCAGACTAAATTTTTAAGTCTAAAGACAAATCCTCCTGCATTTTGTCAAGTCAAGTACGAGTAGTGGTATTTAGCCAAGACGGTCACAGTCAAGTCATTTAAAAAGATGACTCGAGTCCCTCCAACAATGGTAAACTAAGGTATCATCCAAATCAATGAATTTTACAAAACCAATTTAATTCTAAAAACCTGTCATTCCTAAACCTACTCAAAACTCACCTGTCAAGGTTTCGGCCATACATTTCTCCACTTTGCGTTATTGGCTTGCTAATAGTCATTTTGGAACATTGTAAAATTATTGATGTGAAATGCACTAGAAAAGTTTTGCATGATATTCAACCGCAAAATACTACATAGCATTCTACATGATACTAGAAAAGCTGGAAATCATTTACAAAATTTAGTATCATTCAGAACCAAGTTAGTTACAATTGATCTTTCTGACTTTTCATAGTTATATAATTATTTCATGTATCGGTACTCTGCTGTTCCCCCCTCAAGAAAATGAGTATACATAGAGAAAAAGAACATTGACAAAAGCATAATAATTCATCATAAATCATTAAAGTTGGGAATATCGAAATTTCTGTTTTCGATGTTTGGTTTTAATAAAAACCTATACTGAATCAACCGCATTGCAATACTTTTTGGCTGCCTTGCTGCACTTTGTATCTGGATTCGGACGCCCAAAGAAAGCAAGATTTTGTCCTTTTGGCAGATAAACACTAGGAATACAGCTAAAAAAAACCACCTTGAATACACTTCTGATCATGCGAGACTGCCGTTATTCATGCGTTATGACAATAAGAAGGGTAACACTCTTACTAATTGAGCCAACTTATTATTCGACTCGTCTGCCCACCCTGACTGTTAAGCGAATATAACCAGTGTTGGGAGCTTGAGCCCCAAGTCGAAAAACACACACAAGTTGCGAGTCCAAGACTTACCAATATTTAAAGTCTTGCATTGTACTTTCCAGTCACAAGTTTGGGTCACATATTTAAGAATCACAAGTCGATTACTAAATCCATTCAACAGCAATGACAAGTTAATTTGCCTTTTATTAGCATCTACTTAGAATCATTATTGGGTCGATGAACACAGAAGTCACGGCAAATTACATTGCATGACATGTGTTGTAGCCTTATGGGGCGCATTTTCTTCCCTGATGAGACATGCAGCGGCATTCGACAGACAACATGATTTTTGAAAGGTGATTTCACGTGATTGAACACCGTGACTAGAGTCTTTCCAACACAGAATAGAGCAGTGCTGTAAATCTCACAACTATTCCTGCAATCCCCTCGTGATTGATTTCACGTGATTGAACACGGTGACTAGAGTCTTTCCAACACAGAATAGAGCAGTGCTGTAAATCTCACAACTATTCCTGCAATCCCCTCTAGAGCAAGACTTAACTGTTGCATTTTGGCATGGGCTAACAGGACTAATTCTAATGCGTAGAAGAGGTTTTGATTCGACTATACAGTATAGTTCAGAGTTGCTGCAACTTTTTGAAATATTGTTTTTTTTGTTGTTTGCTTTTAAAGTTTTATGGGCATCGTATAGATATCCTAAAATCCATCAATTAAGCACAAGAAAACATTGCCAAATTTCGCATATTTCAAGAGGAGGCAAGAAAAAATTCGCTTCCCATAATTAACTATTTTGTTTTGAAAATACTTTTCGAAATGATTTAAATTTTTGGTTAGCGTTGTAATTGGGAATTGTAGATAATTGCTTATGTCTGGCCATTCTTGAAAGACCAATTCCCACTCGATGATTAGCGATTCATGCCAAGTTCATAACCAAATCGAAGGGAAAAATGTGAGTACAAAAATATAAAATTGGAATCTTATCTTAAGCTTTCGGCAAATTGATACTCGTAATATACATTGCCCTACAGAGAAACAAGGAAAAACCTGTAACACTACAGCACCGTACTTGTGCCTGCATTCGGTATGCCCCACAGCCATCAGCCACAGCCATATCCTGGATCAAAACACCTCATAGCTTGGTGTCTATCAACGTCCCGGCCAGCATCTTCACCTATAATAATTAATAGCTTCTTCCTACTTGAATTGTTTACAATGGGAATTAGAGATCACGTGACCAGTCACAAAAGTTATATCTTTCTGATTTTACGTTGTTAGTGAAAAGGACATGCCAGATTAATTTCCGCTGGATTTTTAGGGTGTCAATACATAAATAAAAATTTCCTATTTCATCTGACCAAGTTTGGTCAAGATATAAACGGTGCACGGCACTAAAAATGTGGTGTGAACAAAAGTCCCCGAAATCATCAAAAAACTAGCACAGCACTTATAGCCCACAAATTTTTGGTAGCCTAAATGAAAGACTTTTTCTGTCGGCTGGTCGTTGACACCTTGTAAGGGCGTAAAATCGTGGACTATCTATCTGTAACTGCAATCATGACAACTCAGCTTTATTCGTTCATGGAGAAAATGACCTTCAAATTATTTGGGGGACGCGAAAATGTCTACCGAAAAATATGGTCCTCCAAATACAGCAAAAATAACCCCACTTTGTCACCCAAATGCAGAAATTAGATAAATATATATATATATATATATATATATATATATATATATATATATATATATATATATATATATATATATACTTAGTAATTGACGCAGACGAATTTTTGTTTTATAAAAAACTTGAGATTAATAAAGAATCTCAGTTCCGACTTCCGGTGATTGCCCAATAGTCTGGTACTGTCCTGCGGTACAGCAGAATAACCAGTTTCAATTTTTATGATTCCAAGCATATCCAGATAGCTTTTTCGGTTGGAAAAACGCTTCGAGCTACGTATCTCTGATCGTCTTTGGCATGAGTTCAAATCCCGTGAGCAATGGTTATATGCGAAAGGTTTGCTTGGGACGTATGCGAGTAGAGTGGAGCCAAAATCTACAAAATAAGATAAACCCTGATCCTGAATGGGTTCTATAAGAAAAGTGGTGGTTAAGCCATATATATAATATTAAATATTTTTTTCGAGGTCAAATACGTACGAAACCTCATCCTACTTTTTGAACTAAAGAAAACGATACATGTTTATAAGAATTATGAAATTGGAAGTATAAAATTAGTAATACATGAAGGTATTCTACTTATTCTCTCCAGTACACTGATTCTTGGAGGTATCATTTTCGGCCCGGCAATGTTGTTTTGACGCCTCAGATGGAGCTTCTGAACGAATATCAATTGTCAAATTGGTTAGTACTGCACATAGTCAGAGAATATTTGTCTTAACAAATTATCTTTTGTGTGGGTAACTGATGGAATACGGTAAGCTGTGAAGTCAAGGCGTTCAGTGACACATGCTTCAGGAAATAAGATCTCAAGTACGACAATGACCCCGACGCTTAGTCGTCGCAAGACGTGAAAACCAGTAAAACTTTTGTACTAGCGTATTGCGGAATTTGCCTGTGTGTGATAATGGGCGACGAAACATATTTTTTTCATTGAAATTCGCTTAAAAGGACCCAACTAACGGTTGAGATTGAACAGTTAATAATTACGCTGAATAATGATAATAAAAAAACACAGAACAACCGGGGCTTTTTTTAAATTACAGCTAATTGAAAGGTCACATAATTAAGAAATCCTTGATGGATCGCTCAGTCTATGGGTCAAGCTTGGTGAAAAATTCAACTTTATATCTTACCTTGTTCCTCTTCGGGGTGAACTCTGTAGCTGCACATGTGCCAATTGCAACATTCGCAGGGTCCATGAGAGACTTTAGAGAATTTACACATGCAACAGCACAAAACCGATAAGCCTATAATTACTAAAACAACTATAACAATTAACACATGAAAATACAATAAAAAAATAACAAATTCAGGGATTGTCAGGTATTGAATTTGCTTTTTCAGACTTTCCTCATGCGAGGTGTATGCGGATTCATCTGATTACACTTATGGAAAAAATTATACTTGTTGTAATGTAGCACTACACTGTAACAAAAGTACAGTAAATTTACTGATTATTTGCAGTAAATGCATATTTCCAATATTAAAAAAATGTCATGTTGATGAGATTTATTCCAATTATGGGCTGTTGCGCTGTACGACGCTCCATATTTATATTTGGTCAAAAAAATACAATTTTGATTCTTTTTCAATACCGCCAAGTAAAATTACTCTCAGAGGCCAAGTGGCCAAGACGGCACCTTCGCGTTCTATCGATGTTCCATCTTTCCTATATCCGATCTTCATAAGGAATCGATATTAAAATTTATTTTTAAGAACATAATATAGACATAACTGGATTGAAATTCAGAACATCTGAACGATATGTATCCTGCAATCCGTCCAGCATTATTTATATCCAAAACATTAAGATAAAATAACACTTGTGAAAGAAAAACAAATGACGAATCGGACTTGGACGATACAATACTTAAGTGGGTCATGAAATGAAAAAAGGAAAAAAATTGGGTCATGTATGAAAAATGATCAATAAATGAAGGTATTCAGCAAAAATACATGAAAATCTTACGTATCACAGCACGATTTGTGGCAGGTACCATCCAAATCAGTGTTGGAACAGCACGATAAACAATCTTCGTGTGTGCACGTCGCTGTTTCAACTAGAAAAATGTAGAGGGTATTTCCCAGTAAGAAAACAAGTTTTAATGGTCATGGGCCACTGATGGAGCGCGTCAACAATGTGCGGTATATATGTGGCGCATGGTGTGATATAAAAAAAACACAAGGCATGATACATGGCGAAGCATGTCCTGACGGTCGACTTGCTTTGGACACAAGAGCTCATATTGAACATCTTGTCCAAAAGGTTAACGGTACAATGCTCGGCCTTGTGGTCACTGAGAATGAATGTCTTTTAGCAAGACACTTTGCGGGTATGGGAAAAACGCATAATGATACCAAACATTACAAATAATTAAATAAATTTTAAAAATTCAAAAAATATAAAATACTAACAAAAAGAGTTTGACGATTTTGCAATGGGCAAATAAGGGAAAGAGAAAATTCAATCCGATCTGCAAATCTCGTCACATTGTCGCCTTAATCCCTCACTTCGTTTATTTTATAGATAACGGACTTGGTTCGAGGGAGATTTCTGCTCACGTTCCTCCGAACAAAATATTCAACCGTCCCACTCGATAGGCTTTCGATTCAAATTTATTTACTGTGTTCGAATCGATTAAGAGGTCAACATATTCAAATCAGACGCTAATCGGTCATTGGAACAAAAATATATTTCATATCTTAAAGCAAAATATCAAATCAAATTGGCCATGGCCAGCTCTAGCCACTAATTTATCGTGTCTTGTTTGCGCGATTAATAAATGACTTGAATTTAAATAGAAATGATGATATTTTTAAATCAAATTGATTCTCGAATTGTAAATAAGCAAGATTTATTTGGTTTCTTTACCTTAAATATTAAAATATGGTACCAATATTACAATGAATCATATTTTGCAGGACATCGACAATAAATTTCTTTTATCTCTTTGAATTTCAAACGTGTGACCGGAAGGAAATAACTTAGGGACATTTAAATGACAAAAAGCTAGTACAAAATAAAGTATCAGCAACTTACAATCTAAGTGGAAAACATCTCAAAGAGAACTGAACTATTAGGATAAAGTGAGTGGTATCCACCCTGAGCAATAATAAAACTCTCTACCACTTTTGCTTTTGCTCGTGTTTCAGCTTTTAGTCGACCCCTCCAGCTCTCAGTGGTCAGTGCTGTTCGGGGTATTAAAATCAGGCCCATAAAAAATTGCTTTGAACAAACTTATATTTGAAAAATGACGCGAATTTCGATTCTCAAAAAGTCAACTGGAAATGAATTTCAGAAGAATAAGTTCAAGTTGACTCTACCGAATCCATTTTCACGAGTTGGATTAGTAAGCGTAACCGAATATATTTGACTATAGCTTACTAAATATAGAATATCTAAATTAGAATTTCACATTTCCGGCTGTTTTGTTATTACAACCTTCCAATCTCACCTTCAGATTTAAATAAGATTGCCATCACAAGCAAATACGTAGGTAACATTATCCACGCCATCTTGCGATCAACGTAGATGAGTATTCAACACAGTTGCAACAAAGTTATATGAAATATATTATTAATTATTTCTAGGTGCAGCTTTCACCTTCAAATAAATTTTATTAATAAGATAGGGAACACAAGCTAAAACGTTATCAAGGATCAGAAATTTAAAAAAAAAGTCTATTCTACAAAGATTTTTTAAAATTGTCAGTGTCAAATAATAATTCAGCGTCACATACTATGCTAATTTTTTGCTCATATGAAACTTCGTGCTTATCGATCATTGTGAATTGGGTCTGAAAAAATGAGTAGTTGCCAGGAAAGAATTTAAAAGTTTAGAAGCGCGATAGCGTAGTGGTTATCTGTTTCGCATCGAAATTTTGAAGATCCCGGGATCGAGTACCGGCAATCAGTGCTGTGCGATATGATTGGAACGTTCATAGGAACAAAAACATTTTAAATCTAATTCGCTATTGATGATTTTTGGTGATAAATTTTAGAAAATTTCATTCTGCACAGTTGTTAAATCTATACGCAGCTATTTCGTTCTTGTTCGGGGTAGTTGTTTTTTTTGGTTGTTATTTTTTCTAATATAGTATCTTAAAACGGTTGAGAATGAATTTTTTATAGAATCTTATTCAATCATCAGAAAATATTTGAAACTTGCATCCCTAGACACAGACAGTTACGGTTACATTTTGACAGAATTTTTCAGGCTGAGTAATCCTCGATTTACGGAAAAAACATGTTAGTTTGGAAATGAAATAACGCACAGAACACGAGGACACACCCTGCCTTATCCGAGCGCTTCTATCTAGTATCATGACAAATTTCTGAATGAGCCTACTAAGCTCCATTGTTAATAAGTTGAGCAACATATTTAGTTTCAACTTCTTCGAGCTAATAATTAACAACAAATAACTTGTGATTTTGTACAAACCCATTCGTTTTATGATCACTGTTAATAAATAATAGTGCAATATTCGTTTAAAAATCGCCCATTTGACTGGATCTCCTCGAAGTAGCGATATACCACCAGGCACTTGTGTACAATTAAGATATCTGCTATTGGAACGACATACAATTTTTATCGTATATCAGACGTAACGCAGTCCAGAATTTGTGTCGGAAGATAAAAAAAGCTTTCTAAAGAAATATTTAAAACCCCGAGCGTCGATAAATATCGTAACTTACTTTTCAATATTTGTCAGGTTCGCGGCTTTGCAGCTTTGTGATATTTAATAAATTATGTCAATTTTCTTTCGTTAGTTTTATTCACCATATTTCAGCTACAAGATAGTTGCTTTGTTGAAGAGAACGGTTTACATTTACACGATGGCCGTATTTCCTGGAAACGATTTTTTTATAGCTTTTCCTTAGAGTGTATCACCTTGACCAAGTTGTGGTACCAACAGCCACTTATTGAAGGACATGATTGAAGTTATTTTTTATAGTCACTTCTTGGAGTGGATCACCCTTGTTGGGAAGATGTGATCTTTCTGGTTCGGCTTAGCCAACCCGAGTTATTACACCCTAACTTGAGTTGTGGTCATAGATTGAGTCGGACTCAGGAATGAAGTAGAGTGACGTCAGATTGTTATGATTACCGAGGCGTATCACTTTTGTGAGTCCTGCTGAAAATGTTAGGAAATAGTATTCTTTGGCCTGGTGTTTTCAAACAAAAAACCTGCTACTACAGAAGCAGACTCAGAACCATAGAGCTCTCCCCATGGTACAAATAATAAATTAACCTGCAGTTTATCACCTTTCGATGTTTGGACATGGTTTATTACTGATCAATTCTAACCAGGGCTGGGCAACCCAATTCGCTTCGAAGCATTATTCATTGGAATCAGTCGTCTACCGGAAATGAGAACAAAAAATTTGGAAATGAAACAAATGAATTTTCGTATTTCAACGGCAAAATACATAAAAAAAAATCCAATTTTGTCAAATTTATTTCCGTCCATAACGACGTCAAGTGAATTGAAAGTACATCGCCTCTTTAGTTTATTTATATCATTAATAGTTCATTTGCCCTTATATTTATTTTTGATTTGATAATCGAGACTATTAGTTGCTATTTATTCTTCAATAAATGCTATCATCAATCATTCAAATGCTTTATCTTCCTTGAATTTTTCACTTTTCCCATCCTAGTCAATATTGCCACACCCGTAAAGACACATTCAGACCCAAATCATGACAAATTTCTGAATGAGCTTACTGTGCTCGACCGCGTCTAAAAGACGCGTTTCATCAGTGACTCACACTGCTGAAGATTATAAAACTCAAATGGGCTAATTTAAAAGCTATTCCTTGATAAATATAAAGTTTTCTTGTTTTTTTTACTGGACATTTTTTTAATAGTTGCTTTGTAAGTGTTCCCCGAGAATTCCTTTTTTAAAATTTTACAATTTTATCTGATAATCTCAAATACATAAGACAAATTTTCCAGCACTAGTATTCAGCTTTACAATGCTGTATTATTTCGATAAAAATCAGGTACTTGAGTAATATATTCCAATTCGTCGTGTAAACCATGTTCAACTCAACCTTCAACAATGTTATATCCTAATGTATTAATTAAACAGTCTGATGTGGCGGAAGCTTTCAAAAGAAAAGAGAAAATGAAGCCTATTCTGCCAAAAAATTTATTAAATGTATAAATATGAATTAATTCCATATAAAAGTGAAGAAACTTATTGGTACAAGTCACAAGAA